>CAUYRH010050497.1:0-19814 GCA_963574655.1 Perodicticus potto | reverse complement strand
TTTTTGGTCTTCTGGGTATATACCTAGTAAGGGAATTGTAGGGTCGAATGGAAGGTCTATTTTTAGATCTCGAAGTACTCTCCAAACATCCTTCCAAAAGGAATGTATTAGTGTGCATTCCCACCAGCAGTGTAGGAGTGTTGCCTTTTCTCCACATCCACACCAACATCTCTGGTTTTGGGATTTTGTGATGTGGGCTAATCTTACTGAAGTTAGGTGATATCTCAGAGTAGTTTTGATTTGCATTTCCCTGATGATTAAGGATGGTGAGCATTTTTTCATGTATCTGTAGGCCATGTGCCTGTCTTCTTTAGAGAAGTTTCTCTTCAAGTCCTTTGCCCACCCTGAGATGTTTTCTAACAGGATTATAATAAATCATTTCTCAATATTGATATAATTTCAAGTATACAGAATTTTCATGTCAGTGGAGATTTGTGCTAGGAGACTTGATACACTCTCAAGTGAATATAACATAAATAATAGATAATGAGCCCTCAATATTAACATTTTGAAAATAGTAATGGGAACACTTTAATAGTTTTATGGGTTTAATATTTGGGGCTTTCTAGGTGGGCTTTCTCCTTGAAAATATTCCATACAGAAGATTGTGAAACTCTACCCCAGGGGAGTTTGACCTGTGGGCCCTAACTGCATGCTGATTTTATGAGGACCTTTTGCCTGTCTATGGTGGTGGATATCATGAAAAGTATGCACAGACTTTTTGTTTGTTTGTTTTTCTAATCAGCTTTCATATTTACTGTTTGGCACAATACAACTCTTATTCCCCCAATGTGCAGCAGAGAAAAATAAAGGGTTGGATATCCCCACAGAGGGTCACTGAGAGACCCTGGAGTGGAAGCCTAGAGGGCGAGGGGATAATCCAAGAGATCCTTTCAGAAACTTGGTCTCCAGTTCAGTATCTGTCTGATTAGAGCTCTAGACCCATAACAGGATGAGGATATAACTCAAGGCTCAAGGTCTTGGAACTGTGAGAAAACTTTGGTGTATAAAACCAATATGGTAATTATGGAGACAGATTTTTAATGCGTACATTGTGTTTTTGACATACATAGTTTGCAATTTCGGAAGAATTAAGTATTCTTCATAGCGAAGAACTGACATATGTAGCATGTTACCTTGCTTTTGTCATCACACATCATGCACTTAAACATGTTGGTTGTTAGATTTTAGAAATGATCTTCTAATCGTAGAATCCAGACACAGACAAAGATTTGATTTGGAAAAATATAAAAATCTTTGTATAAAAATATGAAATATTATATATTTAGATTTGATCAAATCACTATAGTAGTGAAATAATGTAATAAAAAATTCTCTGAAATATTACCCATAGTATTAAGAACTTTATATCTTAGTCACATCAGATAAGTTACTTTCCATTTTTCTTGCTAGGGATTTATTGCCAAAGGCCAATGTAAAATGCTTTTCATAGATTTAGACTAGAGCAAGTTTATATGTTAAAATGTCTCCTTAAGGTCATAGTATATTTTTTTATGTTTCCAATATTATTTTTTTACTTTTATTTACTTTTTTTATTGTTGGAAGTTAATTTGAGGGTACAAAGAGTTAGGTTACAATGTTTGTAATTGTTAGGTAGAGTCCCTCTTATAAGTGTGTTCTGCCCCCAAAATGTGTGCCCTATCCCCAAGTCTGTGCCCATTAAGTGGGGACACAACCATCCCACTCCCTCATTCCCCACTCCCCACCTTGAATTGATTTGAGTTTTTCTCTTATTTGGGCGTGTATTATGTTTCCAATATTGTTTTAGGTAAGAAACTACCAAGTCTTTCCTTGGTGGTAGTCAAATCTCATCTGTACTGATAGTTACTTCTATGGAAATCTTTTAAAATGTTTTTCTTAAATGCTTTAATTTGTCCACCTGATCTGTTGAATGATAAAAAAAAAAGTTCAAGTAATTTTGGGGTGGGAGGGCTGAGAACAAATAAACTTCAAGAAAGCTTATTTTGGTGAATGAACTTTCTAATTTAGCATCATGCACCTTGAATGTAAAAGGAGGCTGAAACACAGTTGAACTGTAAGGTGTTGTTTGGAGGCAAGCTACTTAGAGAAGGTGCAAATAGATTAATTATATTTCTTTTGCTGTATTTTATTCCTAAATTATCTTACCCTTTTGGGAAAACAAAACAAACAAACAAACAACAACAACAACAACAAAAACCTCTCAGTTTCCAGAGTTACAAGAGTGTTTTGAAATGCTTGGCTAGCCCCATGAATTTAACACCATGTTCTGATGGAAGAACTCGAGAACATTTAGATTTCTCCTTATGTCATGTGAGTACCTAATCAAATGTTTTCCACATGGTGTAGAATGTACTACAATATTTTATGTGGGGGAAAAAGCACCAAGAGGGAAAATATAAATGATAATCTACCTATTACAGATTTTCTGTGAGTTTGAGCCAACTTTTGTGGTTTCAGAGTTAAATTTTTTCATGTAGAAAGAACCAGCTCTAAGTCGTTACTGTTAGCATGTGTGTATTTTATTATTCTACTTTATTGTTCTCTCTCTTTTATGATCTCCAGATTAAATATCACAATGCACACTATCTTCAGTTCTCTTTGAAGCTCAGCCTGTGTTAAAACACGGTGGACCATCTGTTAGTTATAGAATAAGTATCTGTATAAGGTAGGTCCCAGTTTTCTGGGATTCAACACTTAAGGTTGAGTCATCTTAAGGTATTTGAAATCAGGCAAAATACAACAAATTCCAGACTGGGATATTATAGAATAAGAGGCTAAAAATTTACTGTAAGGGTCATTATACTTTTATATGCTTTCAATTTTACATTTTCCTTAGGATTACATACTTACTAATAACTAAAGAAGTATTATCTTTAAAGTATTTTAAATGTTATTATAGAGTAATATGTACATTTTTAAAGTTTTATGTTTTTTTGAATAAGCTAAAAATCATAATATTTAAATGTTGTTTAATCTCATGAGGAAAACCAGCCTTTTCTAAAAGTAGAAAAAATACAATTTTATTATCTGTACTTCCATTGACTTGCAGAATGACCTGTTTAATGCTTTTAATTCTCATATTAGGTAACATTTCAGAAGAACTCTATTAAAGTAGTAATCAAGGTCTTCCTTCTTTTCTTAAGTTGACTTTAAATGGTTGGTAAAAGGTAGTACATATTTGGGGAGAGATTGTCCTGCTGGGAAGACATTTGATTCGAATTCTTGTAGGCCAAAACGTTCAGATAATAGAAATCTGTAAGTTCCTGGTTGACCAGAAAACACTGCCTAAGTAGATGCAAATGCTGTTTCCATTTATTCTAAAAGGAGGCGGAAGATTATGAAAAAGGTCTTTTCATCATGTTGTACCTTACTCCTGAACATGCAGTGACCCTTTATTAAAGCAAGTTCAAATTCTTTGCCCTGGCAAGAAATTGTTCAGCTAACATATATTTTGAGATATATTTATTAGATTTTTAATAAGCTGTCTTGGAAATCATTTGAAAATATGTGATATGTGCTCCTGTGATAGATTTTAGATGTGGGGTCAGTGTCCTGGGTATTTATTTGAGCCATGTCTACCAGTCGCTAACTGGGTGATTCTGTTTGGGTCCCTCCGTCTCCCTTTGCCTCCCCTTTCTCCTTCCTAACTCTAAGGGTTGCACCAATGTCATTGCTTCTCAGTTAATGATCTGAAGAGTGATTCTGTAGAAGAACCTGGGGAGCTTATGTAGATTCTTGTCCCATCCTCTTGGTATGGGTCCTGGAATTGCTATGAAGTCCTTTTCACTCTTTCCTTCTCCCTCCTTCCTTTCATTCTTCCCTTCCTTTCTTGGTGTCTAGATTTTATTTTTGTCCCTCTAACTGCTGTCACTGACACAGGTGGAAACTCTTGAGCTGAAATGTAATAGTAGTTCTTCAAGTTCTGAATTGCTGGTCTGAAATTCTAACCCAAAGGATGTTGAAACCAGTCTTGATAGTGATTTTGATGAAAGAAGAGGATGAGTTAGAGAAGTTTCCTTTCTTTTTTTTTTTTTAAATCTATTGTATATCTCTTTAACAAAGCCCTTGTGTAATCAAGCAAATCATCTCTCTGAATTTTTCAATTTGATTTTGTAGTCAGTATTACTATATTATAGAAAGCTTAACCAGTTAATTTGTTCAATATGTCTAGTGGTCAGTATTTTCTTTAGGACTGAAAATTATGGTATATTTTGTGTGCCCTGATAACTGTGCATGTAGTACTTAGGCAGTCATTCAACATCTTTGACTTTCCTCTTCTCCATATATTTAAAACTGGTAATGTCTATTTTTTATTGAGAGTTTTAAAAAGACTTTTGTAGGTTGATTTTTATGCCTTTTTAATAGTTTATTGTATATATGTGAATTATATATTAAATGGTATATAAAGAAATAGAAACTTTTTTCTAGTAAGGGTGACATTAATATCTAAGAGTTAGTAAAATTACATGTAGGTAATGGGTATATGCAACCTCTGTATTATGTCTTCGTACGTGGATCTGCAATTGTCTTTAGTACCTTAGAATAAAAAGTTAAACATGTAGGCATTGTTTGAAATGAGTTACACGGATTATCTCATGTGGTTCTTATAAAAACTCACTGAGACAAGTTCTCTTATTATCTCTCATTCTCTCTCCTCTGCAGGTGTGAAAAAGATAGAGGTGCAGAGAGGTTAGGAAACCTCCAAGTTCTCATGGTTATAAAATGGCAGAACTGGGATTTAATCCAAGGAAATCTGATTCCAGAATCCGTGCTCTTAACACCTATGATTTGAATAATGTGGGCAAGATCAAAAATCCCGGGGTTGCCGAGAGGATCAGCACTCCTTGATCCCTGCTTTATGATAAATTTAGACTATAGAGAAAATTGTGTTTATAATTTTATAGAGGGCAGTTGTATTGTATCATTATGGAATCCTTTGTATCATGTATTCCCAAGGCATATTTTTTAAAAAAGTGATTACTACCAAAACTTCAAGTTGTGTATTCTATAAAGAAAGTTTGACGAGTCAGGTTTAAAAATTGTCTTCTGCCTTTACTGCTTCATTGGAGCTTACCATTCATAGGACCAAGATAGGCATTCTGACGTTGTTAAAATGAAACAATAGGCAAGTGACATAGAAATTGGATGAAAAAGTAATTTCCATATTCTGTTCTTTAAAGGGAGACCCTTTCAACTATAGGACTTCAGGCAAAGATGGAATAAAGTTCTTAGATTCACTGAACCCAAGAGAATTTGCAGAAGATTTAGGATACGGGGGTGGGGGCAAATGAAATATATTTGAAATAATAGGAGTGCCTTTAGATAATGGCATTCATGACTTGCTAAAGAAAAAGCCTCTTGTGGAGTCTCATGACACTTGGATTTTCTATGATAAGGAAGATAAAATTTTTTCAGTACTTTTTCCTTTTTAAAAATTTTCCTTATTAGCCATATAATTTACATAAAAGAGTAAGAATTTAATGTGATTGATTCATAAAGCAATAGGGGAAAAGTCATGTGTCATATATTAGCCAGCTTAAAAAAACAGAGTAAGAATTTCTAAATTTCCTCTGCACTGCTCCCCAATTACATTCACCCTGAGGAGTTTCTCATTACAATAATGTTAATTATAAATTTTTCATATGTGTTTATCCCCAAATAATACATGGAACGTCACATGTGTTATTAGGCCTGTCTGTGTGTTGTCACTGTATGTACTCTTCTGTGGTTGGCTTTTTATGAGTCAGTATATTTTTTGAGATTCATCCACATTGATGCGTGTAAGGTTGGCTTATAAATTTCACTGCTGTAGAATATTTGTAGCCTGACTGCATTAGAGTTGATTGATCTTGATTTATATTTTTCCGTGATGAAAGATATATGGACTATATATACTTTTTTCTATCTTATTTTTGAACATTTTGTCTCCTGAAGTATATAGGTGAGAACATATCTAGGAATGACAACAGGAGGAAATTTACTATAATAAATATTTATTGAAACAAGTACTTTTATCATTTAATGCTAAGTCATTTCCCAAATTCACCATGCCAGTTCCCATTGGCTGTTTTTTCCTTTTTTTATTGTGGTAAAATATTCACAACATTTACTGTTTTTAAGTGTCTGCGTGGTTATCTGTATCCGAATTCCCTTCCTTGTTAAGGCTGAATGATATTCCACTCTGTGTATATACAATTTATTTACCCATTCATCTATCAGTGTTGTTCAAGGATTGTCTTTTACTGCCCATCCTAGTATCAACCATTTCTCCAAGAAGTTCTGTTTCCTTTTATTGGAGAATGGTATTGGGGAAGATCTAGGTGGTCGCTGTGCTCATTGCTGCTAGTGTGGTATTGTTTATAGGTCCTCTCAGTGTATAGAGGTAGGAAATATATGTATGCTTATTAACACATGCATGTATGCATATTGATTTTAAAATTTGTACACCTTCTACAATCCACGAGGTTGTGCCGGTATCCATGATTATGGTCCAACACTGCTGGGTACTTCAGCATTCCTCGTCCCCTTATTTATAGCTGATATCTCTGAGAATGAGAAATGTGTGTGTGATTGTCCACAATATACACTTATTTGCTTATTTGTAGTATACACACAACATAGTTTTAGATTTTCTAGTCTATACCACTGTAAAAAACACATCCCCCACCAATTTTGCTAATTAGAGTATAATATTTTTACATTTCTCCAGACATAACCATAATTTGCTATTAGACCAAGAAAACTTCCCAAACCATCATAAACATCATTAGTATACACTGTTAATATTTTCCTGTTTGTCTCATTTTTTTATTTTATCAAATTTTAAATAAGGTCCCTGCCCTTTATGAATTTTAGTTATATGAACCAATAAATACTTGGCCTGTATTAGTTTGGGTTTCTGTCACCTGTAACCACAGCATCTGATAAAAGCAGTGTGCTGGACAATCATCTTTGCCTTTCCGCAACAAATAACAGGGTTATTATTGGTTCAAAATGTCCTTCTATATTAAGGAAATTATTTCAGAAGAGAAATACCAGATGCCGTGAAAATACGCACAAAAGTACTCCAGATTACTTGAGAACACCCCATTATAATGTTTATTTATTTCTATGATATCAAATCATGTGAAATTAAAGCTCTGATAACTTCATTCCTCTCTGTAATTTACAAACACAAACCCAGAATGAACTCATGGCAAGCCGTCAGTGTCTACTACCTAATCACTTCACTTGTGGATTCACCATTCACTTTCCAGTTTGACAATGCGTTATAGTGATGTGCTATAATTTTCATTTTAAGCTATACAACAGAAATGATATTACATTTAATGGCTGAATGGCTTTCATGTTACAATTAGAGGTATCCTAAGCAATGAGAGATGACAAATTATCCTTTAAAAACAAAATTACAGGACACTCACAAAGAACCAGATTTTAAAAGGCTTACCAATAAAGCATCCTTGAAGAGAATATAGTGTGATTTTGCTAACCTTTAATGAACTGTTTGTATTGAGGTTGTAGTTGCTTTTGAAAGGCGCGTTCTTCAGAAATCCTAATGTTCAGAGATAGAGTGGAGAACTATTTATTTCTGAGATAGTAAAATAATTAAAATAAATTAGTAGTTATCACACAATCAGTTTTTAAATTTTAATTTAATATGGGATCCCTGTCTCTAATGAAGATGTTGTATTTAAGCTAGGTAAAGTTTAATTCCCTGTGATCCTGACAAATTTTAAGAACAAATTCTTTTTTAAATGTGTTTTTGGAAGCTGTTCATTTTTTTTAATGGGTAGATTCTTTTCCCTCTAGATGTCACCAGACAAGAATTTTGATTTTCATTTTTTGAAATAGTATATTTAAGTTTATTCAAGTTTTTCTATAGCACATGCTGTTTCTCTTTCCCCTCTGCTACTGTTGACTATGAAAGTAAGCATTTTTGGCACTCGATCACTTACGATGTAAATTATAAACCCAAATTACCATTTTTTGTTTTCTTTCTTTCTTTCTTTCTTTCTTTCTTTCTTTCTTTCTTTCTTTCTTTCTTTCTTTCTTTCTTTCTTTTTTTTTTTTTGTGACCAAACTTCTGTGTAAAACATATAGAAAGACCTTAGTCATGGTCCTCAGTTTTAAATTTGCCATGCATTTTCTAAAATAAATGTCTTCTCTGAAAGAGGAAAGTCATTCGGCTCTTCATAGCCTAACTGAAGCATCTCAACTATTTTTCTTCCTCTGCATTCACTCCCGAGACCTAATGCGTCATGTCCAGAATCAGCAGCCTTCTGCATGATGGCCTCAATAACATCTTCCTACTTGTTTTCCATGCAGGTGGTCATTTTACTCCCCTGCCCCACTTCTCTGTACAGATGCAGGTTTCATTCTTCCCTGGACCTGAGGACCTGGATCCTCACTGCTGACCTTTCCCGTATGCTTCTTTGTCACTTTGTTGCTGGTCACATTCTTGTCTGTCTCTGTAAGCCTGCACCTGGTCAGGGTCCCATCCTCTGAGTTCCCATTCCATAGTTCATTAACTTAATTTCAACCCATCATCTAGTTTTGTGATCATCTCTCTGCTCCAACAAAGGACTAATCCTCAATGTGAACCGTCAGACTTGCTTGGCATGCAGATTCATGGGCCTCAACCCTGACCTACTCAAGCTCCATCTAAAGCAGTGAGACTGAAGGTTCATGTTTTTAGAAAACACTCCAGAAAGTTTTTATGGATGGTATCTACACATTACTCAAATTCTGAATAGTATTTTCATCTGAGTGCCTCACATTCAGTAGGTAGTCAGTAAATGCTTGTTGAATAAATATTAAGCAAGATGATGAACCTTTTACGGTGCCTGAGAGGTAATCATTGTCTCTAGTCTCGCTGCTGCGGGCTCACTTGTGATTGGTATTGAGCGAGATGTAGTGTAGTGGTGACTCCAGAGTGGCCAGAGACCAGCAACATGAACATCTCTCAGATATGCATAATATTGGGCCCTGCTCAGGACCTCATCAGTGAGACTCTACATTGTAACAAGAACCCTGGTGACTTGAATGTACTATAAGGTTGTACCTACCCTTCTAGGGCAGGGTTATGTTGCCTTCTGAGAATGCAGTGGATAAGATTTTAATCCATCAGACAAGGAGTGACTTGTTGATGAACACAGGAAACTTTAAAGGATGTGCTTCAAAAGGTTGTATTTTTTGAGGAAAAGGTAGTGGAAATGGATTATAAATAAAATTATGATGTGTTGTAGAAGCAGCATGCATGGATAAGGTCAACCTGTGTCCTTATGTTGATGTAGGTTGGGGAGAGATACTTGGGATGGATTTCATCTTTCCATGTTTTTCTTAGGGATTTGCCACAGTGGAATGGTACACCTCATTCCCTTCATTATTGCAGAGTGACCCAGTTAATGGAATTATAGGCTAAATTAGCTGATCTAAGGTTTAGAAGCATAAAGTATCTTTGTGTAAAACTCAAACACTATTTAACTCTGTAGGAAATAGGTTCAGTGGAATATGAGGCTTGAGTACTCATGTCTGAGAATTTTGGCATAATATTAAAATTCTTCTTTAAGACCAATTAATATGCCGTGAGTAAGTAATTAAAAATTGTTAACGACCTCCATAGGGTTTTCCTCCTCATAATTGAAACTACTTGCAAATACTAAGTAAGGAAATGCTGTTTGGGTCTTTGTTTTCTCTCATTTTTGAAACTCTCTTCCAAGTTTTTCCCCATCTTAATTCTACTGTGTGAACAGATGAAACTCTCTCTTTCCTCTTTTGGTTTCATTTTAACCAGTTTGAGAGTTTGGTAGAGTTTGGGAAGAATGAATGCTGTAGGAGCTCAGAGAATGAGAAATCTAGAGGAATGATGAATGATTTACATAAGCGGATACTGGTACGAAATGAGCAGTGAGAGCTGCAGTCACGTGAAGACAGGTGAGTAGGTAGCTGGACAGCCACACCGGGAGCTGGACAAAGAACCTGAGGGCAAAGGAAGAACAGGGAAGATGACCAGGGTGGTGGCTTTGTGGAGATGGCCTCTGTGCCTTGGCCATGAACATGAACGTGGTGCAATAGCAGCACAGATGCAGCTTTGTGTTCCCTGTCAGCCACTGACAGCCAGGGAGGGCAAATTCAGCTCCATGGTCAGCTCTCAGTCTGTACACTCTGTGGTCACACTGATTGACATTTGTGATGACAGTTCTGAATCACCGCAGATAGACCAGATTTGCATGTATCACATGTCTTTAAATGTTACATAAAAGTTACATAAAAGTTCTAATTATGTCTTTTTCTTGTATAAAGGAACAATCACACACACGGGGGTATGTTATTATAATGATACATGGAAATTTCAGGCAAATCTACTTGCAGAAAGGTAGGTGTCATGAGAAATGAGGAAAGGAAGTGGGGAATATTTTAAGGATCTGAAGTGATTATTCTCTCAGAATTCGTGTGGTCTTATTCTACTCTGTTTATTTTTTTTGGAGGTGAGGATTTCCTCTCTCCCCATTCCCCCATTTCCCATCTCTTCTATCTTCTCCTTGATCAGTTTTCACTTTATACTGACCTTGCATGTGACCTCCTTCCTCAACTTTGTCATGACTTATTAGGTTCAACCTCCACTGTTGACTGGCGATAGTCTGTTGTGTCTTGGGTGAAGTTCAAAAGGGATTGAGAAAAGCTTATAGTTTATCTTTATAAGCCAAGCCAAACAAGCCTTTGGTTGCCTTTGAGAGATATGCATCCCTGAGCAATCAGTTGTGTTGAGTTTGATGTGTAGGTCTTATGACAAGTAAACCTGCTTCCTTCAGAGACTGAAGATGAATCGGGTAATAGCATATAGGTATCATTGCGTTTAAATCATGATTACTTGTGGTATGTTCACTTAACATTTTAAGACACATTTGGTGGGATTTACAACCATGCATAAAATACACCTTGGGAGAATCTATAACCAAGACAGATGATAGTTAACTAACGAAGACAGTTTTTTAAAAAATAGTTTCAGAAATATAGTGTATTTATAGTTATTTTTCATAATACTGTTGAACTTCATTCTTAATATATGGCCTCATTTTGTTAAAGAAATACTTCTAATGAAACTCTTCAAAAGCACATCTTGAGAATTACTTCAGTTGAAAGTATTTTGTTATAATAATTATAATGAAGTTAATTATTTCACAGCAAACAGGACTAATGGAGAATATTGGTAGACTGAGGTATGTTTTCAAAGCCTGGTGGATTAGCAGACAGTTGAGGAATTAGGGGCAAGTGCTTTCAAATGCTTGTCACTTTAGTTTTGAATTAAAGCTGGTATTTGAATAGACAGAAAATATAAGTGATGAAAATCTTTGATCATCTTAATAGTAGAAATCTTTAAAGTGCAAATTAACTGCTAATTTAATTCACTGTTATGCCATGTAAAGTGATGTGTCTTTACTTAAAAACTTGTAATTTTGATGGAAATATGTAGATTATTAACCACATGTAACCTTCCGGTAATTCCATCTTGCCTTTTCACATAGTTCTTGCATGTTAGCAAATGTTTTTCATTATAAATTTTTTTACTCATTATTATAAATCACAGCACAATAATCAAAGAGAAACCAGAAGTATTACTGATACAGTTGACTTTTTTATAAATTGCAGAGTGATATGTGTGTTAATTTTTAATGTGCTTCTAAAACTTGGAATGTATATGAACAATAGGTAAACTATTTAAATGCTACTTTGTGGTTGTACATAAATCCCAGAAATAAATGTATCCATTCATAGCCGCCTTCTCTGCTTCTTTTTTTTGTGTGTTAAAACAGAAGCCGAGTTTAAGTATTTGCCTCTTGAAGTTATTTTCTTTTTTTGTGGTTTCTTTTTCAGTATCTATAAGAGGCATATGGCAGTGCTGTCCTTACATGACTTTTATAAAGGTCTAGTGAGAATATAGTCGGTTCTGTTATTTAGCAATAGGTTAATCTGTGTTTAATTATACTAGAGTAATAGACATTATTATTAATATTTTAAATTGCTACGAGCCAAAAGTCCATATATTAGATGATATTTCTTGTTTAGAGTCATGTGGTAACTTATGGAGGCCACATTGGGTCTCTTGCTACATAAGAATTCCTGGTGCTCTTGCCAGGCCACCGTGTAGCTTTCAAAGTCATGAAATATAACCATGAACTATATTTCATTTGTGGTCTGTCCAAATTGGACAAGTAGGTTGGTGTTGGACCTTCTAAAATGTAAATGTGATAAACTGAAATATTGAAATCAAAGTGAAAATTGCATATTGTTTAACATTAAAACAATAATTACTGATCAGTTGGAAAAGTATACCATTAAACAACTTGCACCACAATATGGAAAAGGAATCAGATGGTTTATGGTTGAATATGAAAAAGGACAAATTGGTATCTTTTGTGTCTCTATCAGTTCTTGAAGCAGAAGACAAAAGCAAAAGGGAAAAATTAAATTTTTTCCAATCCAATGGAAAAAATTCATTGTCTAATTATCTTGATTAGATGGTGCAGATTGTACTGAGAGCAGGCAATGAGAGTAAGAACACTACCGAGCTTCCAGATGATTCAGAGCTGACCATTCAGGATATTTACATGGTGCCTATTACATTGGGTTATGAATTCAGACGTTTTGACAGAGACCAAATAACAGTGGCTTAAACAAAACAATATTTTGGGGACCAGGTACGGTGGCTCACGCCTGTAGTCCTAGTCTTTGGGAGGCCGAAGCCGGTGGATTGCCTGAGCACAGGTTCAAGACCAGCCTGAGCAAGAGCAAGACTTTATCTCTAAAAATAGCCAGACATTGTGGCAGGTGCCTATAGTCCCAGCTACTTGAGAGGCTAAGGCAAGAGAATCACTTGAGCGCAAGAGTTTGAGATTGCTGTGAGCTGTGACACCACAACACTCCACTGGGGCAACAAAGTGAGACTCTGTTTCAAAAAAAAAAAAAATTGTCTCATGTAAAAGTCTGAGATGAAGAGAGTTTTGGAAGTAGAAACGAGGCATCATTCTACCATGCTTTAGCAGTCATTCTTAACCCTGTCTGCATTAGCTTCATATGGGCAGCACAGAACAACGGGCTCTTGGGCACCACCTTAGATTGAGTGATAATCTCGGAGAATGAAATCGAGAACCTATCTCATCACAATCTGTGGTCATAACTTGGTCATAAGATCATAGCTACAAGGGAGGTTGGGAAAGGTAAGTTCGTAGCTTCAGGTAAGTGTGTGTGCAACTAAAATGTAGTTGGCTTTATTACTAAAAAGAAGGCATGATAGGTACTGAGAGATAATAAGTAGTTTTCTACCTGTGGATTGAAGTTTAAATGTAATCAACAGTAAAGGCAGGTGTGCCCAAACTTTTGACTTCTCTGGGCCACACTGGAAAAATTGTCTTGGGCCACACATTAAATACACAAACACTAAGGCAAGCCAATGAGCAACAAAAAGGTCCATGTGTGATTTTCATGACATCTGTCACCACAGGGAAACAAAAAAGTCCTCACATAATAATCCAAATTATGCAGCAGCCCATTAAAAGAATCTCATAAGATTGTCGAGCAGGTCCCAAGTTTGTGACCACTGATAAGGAAATGTACAAATCTAAGTAATAAAATACCTGTTTTTGACATTTTCTATTATAAAAGTAAAAGAAAAGAGGGCAACATAAAACTAGTAGAATATTTGACAATGTATTTGAGGAACTAATGCATCAGTGTCTGGTTTGATGGAGGAGTTGCACTTCTCAGTTATCAAGGTGTTCAGCAGAGATTTGGGCTCTAATTATATTCTGAATGTGCTTCATTCTTGAAAACAGTTGCTCACAAATGTAAGTGCTACCAAAAGCAACAGCATGAGACATGAATAAAGTGTGATTGTGAAGCAAGGGATGTTTATGTCTGGGAAGTGATATAGGGCCTATAAGAGTTCAGTAGAGATATAACCACATTTTTCTGTAAGTTGAATGTCAGGTGGCAGCTCTATGCATTCTGTGTGGACATTGGCGGGTAACATATTTATGCTGACTGGAAATAGAGTCACAGATGTACCAAAATATTGATTATTTTCCTGGAAATCTTGAAATCTGTTTTCAAATTCTTGTATCAAATAGAAAGGCAAGGATGCATATGTCTTGCTGTTCACAGAACTGTATTTAGCTGATGCGTTGAGATGCATAAAGTTGTTTGCCTTAATCTGAGCTTGTCATAATTTCAGTTTCATTTGTAATGCTGTTATGATTTGAAACACTGTGTTTGTAAGTTGGTTTTCACCTTGAAGGTGCTTCTTTAATTCAATTATATGAGTGATTAAATACACTAAAAGTGCCAAATATGTAAGCTAGTTTTCATCATCAAGTTGTGGCACAAACTTGGTTTTTGATACGATAAATGGCTTAATGATGTTGCAAATCATAAAATATTTACAGCATTTGGCCTTGACATAGCCAACTTTATTTTGAAAAGCAAATGTTGCTGTAGTTAGCATCGATACTTTTAAGGAATTCCTGGAATTGGAGATGATTTAATCTCGTAGCCCTCATGAAAATCATAGTCTTGATGACAATGTTTATGACATCCATTTTTAAAGCTTTTGAACATAAATTTTCTTCATGAGCTGTACAGTGATACTTCATTAAATGTGAATTTGGGGAAGCAATGGCTTTGTCTTCTATTAATTTTACAGGTCCATCTCTTTTCTGCCCATTACTGGGATACTGTCGGTAACTATAACAAATATGGTGATGACGGACAAAGAAAATCATTTAAAAATATTTTTCACCACTTTGTGTAAATCTCTTGATTTAGTTGTGTCTTTTAATAGCACTAAAGAAGCCATTTCTTTAGTGGCAGTGTATGCCTCTAATAAAAATGAGGTATACATTTGAGTTGTATTTGTAGCATCGGTTCTGTTATCTTTTGCCAAAGCTTAAAATTTAAGATTAGAGGCTTTACCCTCCAAACTTCTTTTGATAGACTTCCAGTTTCTTCCATTTGCCTGGACATAGTCTGGGGAGACAAACTAATTTTAGGAATAACTCCTTTTTTTCTTCAGAAAAAATTATATCTGCCATGCTTTCTATACAATACTTAATGAACGCACCATCAGTAAATGATTTTGATTTTTTTGCTTTTCAATATGCCTCCACATAAGAAGCTTTTACAGTGAAATCTATCTGAGTTGTACCTTTTAAAAAGATTTTTTGTTGAATAGACAAACTTTTTTCAGTGCCACTATTTTGTCCCTGTGTCACTACCCTTTGTATACATCCAACCTGGCAGCATGTTTTTCCACTTGCCCTTTCAGTACATTCTGTCCCTGATTTTTAAGGGAAATCAAAAGTAGTCCTGTTAGATTTCATGATTGCACATAGTCTGGGATATCAGGAACAGATGAAGAGGAAGTGTGTGAAGTCACTAGGAGAGAGTTGAGACGGCAGAGAAGGGCAGGACATTGGAGTGATAAAGGTCATGATAATTATAGGAAAGAGTGGGCATGATGACAATAAATTAAAGATTGACAAAGTAAGATTTTTGAGAGAGGCTAGTGTACTATGATTAACATGTTGGTCTACTTAATTATGTGGGTAACTGGAGAGCAAATGCCAGATTTCTTCTGGCAAGAAATAGTGATTTTTATTTTCCTATGCAAGTGATAAATTTATTGATTTTGAGTTCTTATATGCCTTATATGGATAAGACAAGAACATGAAAAATGGTGTTCTCCAAATTACTGAACTTATGTGGAATGTCTTTTCTTTAATGTTAGTCTCATTACATTCTCTTTTCTGTCAGAAAACCTTGTGTGTGCTGCTTTCAGTAGAATCCTCGCCATTACCTTTGATTTTCCAAAGCATTATACTTGTTGCCATTCATGTTAAAGGACCAATAGCTGTAGTTGCTTTCATTAAGCAAAGTTTGATTGGCAATCATTCATATTTTTTAAGTATTGTTGCAATCAAAATCTTAATATTTAGCTTCTCTTCATCTCTTTTGCATTTTAGTTCGCTTTCCCCTTAGATGATACTGAGAAAAACTGTTTTAAAAACACAATGTCTCCAAATCTTATGGTTGATTCAGACTGAAATCTTTTATGGATGTTATGCCCCACATGGAGCAATACTCAGCAATATATTCACAGCAAGAATGTACTTAGAATTAATTACCTGTGTCATTCATCCAGGTATTCCCTCACTGTTAAATGACTGCTTTAATATTCAGTAAAATTTTACTTTTCACCGTTTGGGTAACGTCTGTCATCAGTGAATGGTTAAAAATTCCCTTCCAGGAATTCTGATTATCTGCAATATTTTGGGTTGAACAGGTGCACTGTGTAAGTTGGGATGGCAGCCCTTGGATACCCAGTTGTTATAGTAGTGGAGTACTAGGAGATACTCAATACTTGAACATATGGTCCTTGCTTTTAAGATGTGATTGATCTTGTTGTAGAACAAGGTATACTTGAATTTGTAATTATTTCTGGAGAAGTAATATATACTACAGAAAGAGAAAAAAATAACAAATGTAGGATGGGTAGGAGGTAACACAAGACGAGAAGTAGTTATCGAGAGCTAGGACTGATCCAGTCTGTTTATAATTATTATAATTTGGTCCCCCAGGCAGAGCAGAAGGGGGAAGTGGGAGCATCAGAGCAGGATACTCAGTGGGGTCAGAGAAATGCCCACATTGCCTTATAGTGGAGACTAGGTTTAAAATAGCAGAGGAGATTGAATGTGATGAAACATAAGCAAATCTAGATTTTTCTTTTTGGAGGTTTCTTTTGTTTGAATTTTAGTTATTTGAATAATCTGTTTCAAAATACCACTTAATCAGACAGGAGAGTTTTTTCTTTGTAAGACATGAACGAGGTGGTTTGGCAGAAATGACTAAGGATGTTACTTAGAAAATAAGGTGTCATCTTTGAAAGAAGTGTGATCTTTTCTTACCTGGAAAAAGCAAGAAAAATTGCTTTGAATACATATATGATAATGTATCTTAATGTTCCCAATTTAATAAACATAAAATATGTTAATATAAAGTAAAAACTAGAGCAAACCTAGTAATTTTACCTTTTTAATGTGCTATCAGCTGTTTAATTTGCTACATCTTATTTTCCCTCTTTCAATTCTTGCTTTGGAATGCCTTAAAACTTAAAAAAAAAATACCTTGCAACTATAATCAAATCAGAAGATATGCTTTTCCTAAGTAGCACCCTTTGGTTCGACATCCCCGGGCCGTCTTCAGAACGTGAGAGTGTATGGAGTCTCCTTTATATATTTCATATACTCAACCAATCAGGTCTTGTGCCTGGCTGAGAGTGAGGCTCTGGAATATATTTACCACTATGTAGGAAACTGTTTGCCTTCCTTTATCAAGATATCCCTGCGAGAATTTAAAAACCGCTGCCGTAAATTCAAAGAAAGGACCCCGTGGCCACCTCTGTAAAACTAGAGGGAGGTGGCAGGAAATGTTTCAAGGACAATTCCAACGTGATCCCCGATGTCACATAGCCACTGACATCTGGGGAGTGACAGCAGCTGACAGACCATGTTGGCACAGCAGAAATTAAAGATGGACCAGCTGAGTTGGAAGGAACATGTCATGCTGACTGGGAGGCTGAGAAGCAGAACAGTGTGGCAGCCGGTGCAAACAGTGACCATTAACAGTGACTAACAGACAGATTGAGTCCAGGGAGGGCTGCAGACCACCCAGCAGTGGATCTGCCATCATGGTACACACAGCAGTTCTGCTGTCAGCAGTAGCTTCTCTCAGTAAAAGGCTGGAGATGTTTGTGTTCAGTCTCCTGCTTTTGTTGGATGGTGACAGGTAAGGAATGTACCTTTTGTCATGAAGAGTGATGCAGTTTTAATGAGAATTTGACCTTGAACATGAAGAATTGCTGAACCATCACTAATTGAGTGTTCACTCCAAATGAATTCCCAGTTCAGCTGCTGCTGGTTCAACTTCATTCACCCACAGAAATCTCACACATTCTCACAATGGCAGTCGGACTCGGCGTGTGTTTCAGGGCAATGGAGTCCGGGCCTTGGACTGAGAATAACACCAAGGGGACAGCATCTGCTTTTCCTGTTTTATCATTTACACCTTAGGTGCTGAAAAACATGGAGAAAATCAAAACTAGGTATTTTTACTTGTCTGGTTCTCTCTATATCCTATTCAGTGATGATTCTAAAACCTCAAAGCCCTCCTTAAGCGCCAATCCCATCTCCCCTACCCTTTTAACTCTTAGTTGATAATCCTCCTAGCAACATTCTAAAAAACCAGAGGCCTTGAGGCATCAAGAAACTTTCTCATTTCCCCATATTATTCTCTATAAAACGTATTAATTTCTGCACTAGATATTTGGAATTGCTTTTCCTACATAAGGTAGATTTTTCCACTTGCCCTTTCAGTACATTCTGTCCCATCCAGCCTGAGATCTTTTAACTTCACATTCCCCTTTCCTTTTCTGACCCATCTCAGTCCATACACATGAAGTCTGCTTTCTTAAAACCAAGCTGGAAAAACAAACCAACCTTTTTTACTTCCTCCTTGCATTCATTTTTCTGCAATTCCCTAATCCTCTTCCCTTGCTCTTTCTCAGACAAGTGGCTTAAATGAGTTATTTAAAGGAGAATGGGATCTCACTTAACCTATTCCCCATCCTACTGTTTCTGCCACTAAGATTCATTGAAATTCCATGGACAATTTAGTTAAGAGAAGTATGGCTTGCCAATGAGAGGACCATTAAAGGATTGGTTCAGATGACTAGGGCCTTGACTAGCCAGCTAGGTAAGCACTTGTTTACTGTTAGGTATTTTTTTATTTTTGGTGTGTTTGTATATGAGAGAGAGAGAGAGAGAGAGAGATTCATTCCATTTGAATGGCCACACCCAATGCTCAGGGGGTAGGAATGGGGAAACAGCCCCGTACAGCCAAATGTGGTCTTCTAGGTCCTAGGTCCTTAAGTGTGGCCTCTTGACTGACAAATATTACAGAATATTCTTTTTTTTAGTATTTTTTATTAAATCATAGTTGTGTACATTAATGCACTAATGGGGTACAATGTGCTGGTTTCATATACAGTCTGATATATTTTCATCAAATTGGTTAACATAGTATTCATGGCATTTTCTTAGTTATTCTGATAAAACCTTAATATTCTGCATTCAGTAAGTTTCACCTTGTACCCTTCTAAGATGCACCGTAGGTGTGGTCCCACCAATTACCCTCCCTCCACCCATCTTCCCCCTTCCCCTCCCCTCCCTTTCCCCTTTCCCCATATTCTTGTGCTATAGTTGGGTTATATCCTTCATATGCAAGCTATAAATTTGCTTCATAGTAGGGCTGAGTACATTGGATACTTTTTCTTCCATTCTTGAGATACTTTGCTAAGAGGAATATGTTCTAGCTCCATCTCTGTAAACATGAAAGAGGTAAAGTCTCCATCTTTCTTTAAGGCTACATAATATTCCATGGTATACATGTACCACAATTTATTAATCCATTCATGTGTCGATGGGCACTTGGGCTTCTTCTATGACTTAGCAATTATGAATTGGGCTGCAATAAACATTCTGGTACAAATATCTTTGTTATAATGTGATTTTTGGTCTTCTGGATATGTATCTAGTAGAGGAATTATAGGATCGAATGGCAGGTCTATTTTTAGATCTCTAAGTATTCTTCAATACATTCTTTTATTGAAAGGGGGGCAGCAGAGAAGGATGAAGCTTTTATTGACTCCGTTGGTGGTTAAAAAAGAACAATTTTGTTTTTATTTTATTTTTCATTAAATC
>CAUYRH010050495.1:0-28885 GCA_963574655.1 Perodicticus potto | reverse complement strand
CCCATTGACCCATGAATGGATTAATAAATTGTGGTATATGTACACCATGGAATATTATGCAGCCTTAAAGAAAATGGAGACGTTACCTCTTTCATGTTTACATGGATCGAGCTGGAACATATTCTTCTTAGCAAAGTATCTTAAGAATGGAAGAAAAAGTATCCAATGTACTCAGCCCTACTATGAAACTAATTTATAGCTTTCATATGAAGGCTATAACCCAACTATAGCACAAGAATATGGGGAAAGGGACAAGGGAGGGGAGGAGACGGGAGGAGGATGGGTGGAACGAGGGTAATTGGTGGGACCACACTTATGGTGCATCTTAAAAGGGTACAGGCGAAAATTACTAAATGCAGAATATAAAGGTCTTAACACAATAACTAAGAAAATTCCATGAAGGCTATGTTAAACAGTTTGATGAAAATATTTCAGACTGTATATAAAACCAGCACATTGTACCCCATGATTGCATTAATGTACACAGCTATGATTTAATTAAAAAAAAAAAGATTAGGTGGTTGTAAGATGTTAGTTTCATTTCCTGGTTTTCTATTCAATTCCAAATGTCTGTGTCTGTATTTTTGTGCCAGTACCATGCTGTTTTGACCACTATGGCCTTGTAGTACAGCCTAAAATCTGGTATGCTAATGCCCCTGCCTTTGTTTTTATTACTAAGAACTGCCTTAGCTACATGAGGTTTTTCTGGTTCCATTAAAGGGAGAGTTATTTTTTCCAAGTCTTGAAAGTACAATGTTGGTATTTTAATACAGATGGCATTGAATCCGTAGATTGCTTTAGGAAGTATAGACAATTTAACAATGTTGATTCTTCCCAGCCATGAGTCTGGTATGTTCTTTTATTTGTTAATATCTTCTGCTATTTCTTTTCTTAGGGTTTCATAATTTTCTTTATAGAGGCCCTTCACCTCTTTGGTTAGGTATATTCCTAGGTATTTCATTTTCTTTGAAGCTTTTATGGTAAACACAATTATAAGAGGGAGTTTACCTAACGAATGCAATCAATGTAACCTGGTCTCTTGTACCCTCAATGAATCCCCAACAATAAAAAAACAGAGAGAGAGAGATAACCACCTTGATAAAGAGAACAGATACTAAAAAAAAAGTTTTGATTTTTAAAAACTTTGACTTAAGCTATAATAATACATAGCTTAAGACACAAACATTTACAGCTTTACAAAAAATATTTTTCTTTGTGTTTTTATTCTGTCGGATTTTAACCTATTTTTAAATGTATTTATTTGTTTATTTTACTTCTTAAGATTTTCTTCAGATTAAAATGTGTGGGTCTTACATGAATGTTATTGAAGTTTATTTTGTTAGGAAAAAGCCCCACTACACATCTTTTTCAGATAAACTCTTTTATTCTTTGGAAACAAATTATTTCAGTAGCCAAAACAATTCTTAAAAGAATGCATAGTAAAATTTAGAAGTTTATACTCTCAGATTTCCAAATTTAATAATAAGCTATAGTAATTGGGATACTGTGTCATGTGTTACTGACTTAAAAATGGGCAAATAGTTGTCTATTTTAATTTGCACACAAACTTTATGGACACTGTATAGATCACTGGAATAGAAAAGAATCCAGAAATAGCCATGCGTGTGTCTACAGATTTTCAACAAAGATGGCAGGGCAGTTCAGTGGGGTAAAAGAATGGCTTTTCAATAAATGGTACTGGGACAATTGGACCTTCATTGCAAAATGATCCTTAACCCTTACTTCACACCATAATAAAAACAACCTAACATAGACATATACCTACCTAAACATGAAAGCTGTAATTATGACTCTACTAGAAGAAAACAGTAGAAGATCTTTTCCATCTTATAGGGGGCCAGTGTTTTTAATCTCACAGCACATTTGAATCTATAGTTAAACTTCCACAGCACACTTAAATTACATTATCAAAAAAAAAGTTAAAGATATTTACTGTGCTTTGAACTTCTTTGGAAAATTAATTAACAATCTTTAAAAAATGTTCATGGCACGCTTAAGATCCTCTCACAACACATCAGTTGAACATTACTGGACTAGGCAATGATTTCTTAGATAGAACACAAGAAACATGAACCATGAAAGAAAAAACACATTGGATTTAATATAAATTTAAAAGACACTTAAGAAAATAAGAAGATAAAGAACAGCTTGGAGAAAATATTTGCAACAAACGTATTTGCTAATGCACTGTTATCCAGAATATAATGAACTCTTACAACCTAAAAAGGGGAAAAAGACAGTTGCAAAAAGGAGAATATTTTTGAACTTTACAATAGAGTACTAACAACCAATGAACATGTGAAGAGATACTCAAAATCTTTAGTTATTAGAAATACAAAAATTAAAACCACAGTAAAATATCACTTTGTATCTAAGTAATTGAAGTTAAAAATCTGATTATATCAAGTGTTGTTGCCAAGAATGTGGGCACATCTGAAATGCACATGGTAGTGATGGTAATGTAAAGTGAATGGTAGGATCACTTTAGAAAATAATTTCACACTTTCTTCAAAAGCTAAACATAAATCTACCATATAGCCCAGCCACTCCACAACTGTTTACTCCATAGAAATGAAACCCAACCCATGTTTAAAATTTTTGGCAGCTCACAATACCGAAAACTGAACATAAATGTCCGTTAAGAGGAGAGCAGACCAACAAAATTGATATATCCATGTAATAGAATACTTAGCAATAGAAACAACAGATCTGCCAGTACCACATGGATGCATCTCTGATACAGTGAGTGAAAGAAACCAGACACAATGCAAACTAATTATAGTGACCAGAACCAGATCAGTAGTACCTAGATCAAAGTGGATGAACTGTGAAGGATCACAAAGAATCCTTTGAGGTTGATGGAAATTTATGAGTTAATGCCTGTGGTGGTGGGCTCACAAGTGTAAATGACTGTCAAGACTCATGGAATTACATGCTCTAAATGGAAGTACTTTATGTTAATTTTTCCTCTCTAAAATTGATAAAGGAAAAAAGTTCTCAACATCACAAGTACTGTAGGAACTCTCTATTTTGTATCTCTTTTTCCAGAAATACGGGTTTATTTTAATAGATTTGCTTCCAGGGTATCTGATTCTGTTGTTCATACTTTAAAAAGTGTCTCTAGGTATTTCATAACATTTCCAAATGAAACTTTAATCTCCATAGTGATAGGGACCGTGTTTTGTTTAATTGTCTGTCCTCAACAGTATGAATTAAGTTGATGACTGCTTCAAAAGGAAAAGCAGAAGATGATATGATAACCTATAATAAGTAGACCTAACCTGGACTAGGTAGTTAAGGAAGACTTCCCTGAGCAAGTGAGATCTGAAGGATGATACTGATTAGCTAAGTGAGGGATTTGAGTATAGATGTCAATTCCATATTAATATATTTAAGTAGGGAGCTCAGAGAGAGGTCAGGGATAGAGCTATTAAATTTTGGGAGTCACAAGAACATGGGAAAGGGGCAAGGGAGGGGAGGGGAGGGGGAAGGACGGGTAGAGAGAGGGTAAATGGTGGGATCACACTTATTGTGCATCTTAGAATGGTACAGGTGTAACTTACTAAATGCAGAATGCATGTTTTCATACAATAATCAAGAAAATCCCATGAAGGTAATGTCGAACAGTTGGATGAAAATATATCAGATTGTATATGAAGCCAGCACATTGTACCCCATGATTGCACTAATGTACACAGCTATGATTTAATAAAAAAAAAAAATTGGGAGTCACCTAGGGAAAATGTCTTGAAAGAAAATGGAATCAACCTGAGGAACACTAGGATTTTCAAAGCAAAAAGAGGAAGAAAGATAGCAAAGAGTCTAAGAAAGAGGTTCAAAAAAGTTAGACCACTTTACTGTGTGGAATCAGGGTCACCTAGGGGTGACCTCAGAGTATTTGAGGAGTTATCAGTCCATGTTGACAGCTGCTGAGCTGTCAACCAGAATAAGGACAAAGAAGCAGCATGCAGAGGTCGCTGCTGGTCTTTAGGAAAAGTAGCAGATGGAAGTAGTAAGAGAAGGCCAGAAGCCAACTTATAATGGGTTGAACAGTAAAAGTGGAAAAGGCAACCATGAGCACAGATAAGACTTTGAAGAACTTTCTTCATGGATAAAATTTGAGAGTCCAGTGAAAAGGGGGATGTGAAGACAGGGGAAGACTTCTAATGGGAAAATGGGATATCTTTTTTTTTTTTTCATTTTTCTTTTTAAGATGGAAGCTATATGAACATATTTAAATGCTAGTATATTGGAGCCAATAAAGAGGAAAAGTTGAAGTTACAAAAGAGAAGCAAAGTTCCAAAAGAAGGTAAGAAATGGTGTACAGGTGGTAGGACTAGTAGTGGTTGTTTATGAAGAAGAAAACAAAACAAAGTAAAAATAAAACTCAGGAAAGAACCCACATGACCAACAATAGGGCACTCTATTTTGAGTTTATATCGCATTATATTTCTGTGAATATATTTGTGTGGTAAAAGCTAATGAAACTGCTAGGTCAGAGGAAAACTTTATTGAGACGTAATGCCAAATTATGCTCCTTAAAACACTAAATCAATTATTTTTTTCTATCAACTGTGTTTTCTTATATTTTTATCCCTTACCATTACTGAGCGGGGTATTATCAATAATTTTAATTTTTGCCATATGACAAGTGAAGATGTTCTTATTGTCATTTTTATTAGTATTTCTTTAATTTTGCCTGAAGTCAGATTTCTCTAATAGTTTATTTCCTTTACTGTGAATAGAAAGAATCTGTTCCTATTCTTTGTTCATCTTTCTATTTTTTGTTTCTGCTGACTTTTAAGAGCTTTTATAAATTAGGAAGTTTTCCCTCTGTCATGTGCGTTACACATATCCCTCCTAGTTTATTGTTTCCTTTTGACTTACTGTACACGTGTGTGTGTGTGTGTGTGTTTGCGTGTCATATACCAAGTAGAAATTTAAAATTTTGGTAATCATCTTAATCAATCTTTTCTTTCATGCTTCTGGATTTTGTTTCTAGATTAGAAGGGCTTTCTCTATGTAACGTTAATAAAAAAAGGTTTCATTTCTCCCATGTATATTATATATCCTTCTCTTTAGGTATAGGGTGTTAAGGATCCATCTTTATTTTTGTCCAAATGGCTTATCAGTTATTTAACACAATTTATTACATAATTCATCTTTTTCGAATCAATTGGAAATTATACATTTATCATTTTAAATTCATATTGTAAGTGTGTACATACACATGCATATTTGTCTTTCTAAATTCTTTTTTATTTTTCTAATTATTTAGTTTCAGGGATGATTTAATGGCTAGCAGATCAATCTTCTCTCCTTACTCTTTATTGATTCTCTTGTATTTATTTTCCTAGATAAAATTGTCTCATTTCTCAAGTTCAAAGGATACTGTATTTTAATTAAAATTACATTACCTCTGTTAATGAATTTAGAGAGAAACAATACCTTTATAATCTTGATTTCTGTTACCTAAAAATGAGATATTTTAATTAAGTCTTTGCCTTTTTCATGTCAATATTTTCTAAGTGTTACTAAATTAGAGAATGTAAATAGTTTTTTTCTCCATTATGTCTTTTTAGTAGTTATTTAATTATTTAAAGGTAAATTACTTTTTTTGCATATTCTAACTTTTTAACAAACCACCTTACTGAAAATTCTGTTATCATTTGCGTTTGATTTCATTGGGTTTCCTATATGTAATTGTGTCAGCTTCAACTGTTGATGATTTTGTCTTTATTTTCCAATATTTACTCTGTTTTAAAATCTAATTTCATTGGCTTTTACTTTGATAGCACTATTAATAATAGTGATGGCTTTGGATAACTTCTCTTATTACTAACTTTTATGGAAATACTTCTAGTTTTACTATTAATCATGATGCCAAATTAAAGATTTCTCTCTCTCTTCTCCCTTGCTCTTCTCTTTTGCTGCAACCCTTCTTCCCTCCCTCCTTCCTCCAAAAAACCTTCCCCTTTTGGGTGGCACCTGTGGCTCAGTGAGTAGGGTGCCGGCCCCATATACTGAGGGTGGCGGGTTCAAACCCGACCCCAGCCAAACTGCAACAAAAAAAATAGCCAGGCCTTGTGGCGGGCGCCTGTAGTCCCAGCTACTCAGGAGTCTGAGGCAAGAGAATTGCCTAAGCCCAAGAGCTGGAGGTTGCTGTGAGCTGTGAGCTGTGACAGAATAGCACTCTATTGAGGGTGATAACGTTAGACTCTGTCTCTAAAAAAAAAAAACCTTCTCCTTTTAAGATGATCATATGCTTTTCCTAATTTAATCTATTAAGGTGAATTTTATTAGTAGACATCCTATCATTAACCTTCCTTAGTTGTGGCCTCCGTCTTCAAATATATTACTGAATTTTATTTGATAACATTTTCCTTAGGATTTTTGCATCAATATTTATCAGTGAGATTAGTCTTTTTGTGTGGTTATATTGATTTTACAAAAAATATAAAAGCTTTCATCTTTCTCTCATTGGAAAAATGAAAATACTAGAATTATCTTTTCCTTTATGGTCGAAAAGAATTCACCTGTCAAACTATTTCTGGTGACCCTTTCTCCTTGGTGGTGATGATGGTAAAGAAAGAGGTTATTCAGATTTTAAGCAGATATTGGAGCCATTTTCTCAAAATAGTTTAATTTCTATTTGTCTTCTTGACTGTTGGTGTTTGTTCTTCCATTCCGTCTTCTAATTTGTGCCACCACATCTGTTATTTCCTGACCCTTGAGTTTTCTCCTTCTTCCTTCTTCCCTCTAACCTTGCCCACTGAGCTTTTAGCCCACAACTATTAGTCAGCCAGTTTTGTTGGATTTGGAATGATTTCAATCTTTAACTCTTCATATCTGTTTTTTTCTTTTTTATTACTCGGTGTTTTTTTAACCCTTGTGAAACATCTTCTTTGATTTATTATTTTTTAACCCTAGAGTTGGGTTCTTTTCTCTTTCCTTGAGTTTGGCTAAAATACTAATATCCGTATATGTATTTTAAAAAGGTATCAGTACTGTATTATTCTGTTATACCTCTTAATTAATTCTATTTTAAAATATCATGATAAACATAGCAAACCAAGCTCTTCAACATATTTTCCATCCCTACACAGCCCAGTGCCTCTCCAGCAGCTTCCTTGTACTACAGGCATACTGGCCTTGTGTTTCCTAGATTGGTCCATGCTACCTCCTGCTTCAGGAGGACCTTTGAATATGTTCTACTTGGAATGTTTTTCTTATTCTTTATCTAATTAACTCCTCCTGATCTCAGCTCAAATGTTATTCCTCAGGAAAGCCTTCTCTGATCATCTACCCTCCCAATGTCATATTAAGTCAGTTCGTCTGGGTATATTCTATCAATGTTCTCTGCACTTTTCTTCCAAGTATTGTAATTACATGCTTCTGTAATTATGTGACTCAAGTCTACCTCCTCCACTAAAGTATAGACTTTCACAGAAACTAGAACTGTGTTTTGCTCACAAATGTATTTCTGAAATGCGCTTAGTACATTCATTCGTTCATTTAATAATATTTACTTTGTACTTTTTGTTTATCAGGCACTGTTATAGATATTGCTGTTGCTGTAGTGATCAAAAACAGAAGGAAAAAAATACCTGCCTTTATGGAGTCAGGGAGACATAAAAGAAAAAAGGAGGGAAGGAAGAAAAAAAGGAAAGAGGAAAGGAAGGAGGGAGGGAAAGAAGGAAATTAGATAATGATAATGCTAAAGAGAAAAATAAAACAGGGAAGAAGGATAGCTAGATCAGGGGTAGGGTTGGAGTAGGATTTATGCTAGGATTTTAGATAGATGTCCAGGGAAGGCTGCACTGATAAGGTGAGGTTTCTTTTTTTTTTTTTAATTTCAGAATATTATGGAGATACGAATGTTTTGGTTACATGAATTGCTTTTATACAGTTTGAGGCAAAATTATAAGTGTGCCCATCACCCAGAGATAGCATGCATTGTACCCATTAGGTGTGAATTTACCCATTCCCTTCTTTCTTCTCCCACCTGCTGCATTTCTGAATGTGTACGTGAGTGCTGATCAATTAAGGTATGTTTTGAATAAGAGCTAAAAGAATAAGGAAAATAACCAAATGAATACTTGGAGGAAGAGCATTTTGCAGATGAGATAACTAATGCAAAGCCCTGAATTGTTGACGAAAAGCCAAGAGCCTAAAGTCTTTAAATGCGGAATTCAGAAAATTTAAAACCTTGTGGCCATTCAAAAAACTTTGACTTATATTTGCTAAAGTGAGATTAGAAGCCATTGGAGGGTTTTGAGAAAGCAAGTGAAGGATCTCATATTTTAACAGTATTGCTCTGACTGCTATTGGGAACACACTTAAGTGAAGTAAAAGGAGAAACTAGATGAGAGGTGATGATGGTTTAGATCTGGATATAGTTAGAAGTGATAAGAGGTATTCAGATTCTGAATATATTTTGAAGTTAGACAAACAGAATTTCACGATGAACTAGATGGGGTATGGTAGAGTGGTAAGGTTGACTTTCAAGTTTTTGGCCTGAGCACTTAAAAGTATAGAAAAATTAGTATTCCATATATATTTGTGACATGAATAAATATTTATTTAAACATCTGGTAGTTCATACATAAGAGTTCATTTCTTTTGGCTTCAAAACAGTTATTGTCATAACATTTTTCTCAAAATGTTCCTCTTATTCATTTCTACAAGTTGGTGAATGTTTTTTTTTTTTCTGGATATGCGATAAGCATATTATACTTCTTTGCCTGGTAATATCCATTAATGATTGGCAGTGTATGTGAGAGAGGATATGTGAGAAGGGTGAGGTCTAGGATAACCCGTCTTCTCAAGGAGACCACACTTGCAGGGTCCTATCCATGGTGACTCAGCCCTTAGGAATTTGTAAACTTAACTTCCTGGAACTTGGGAATTTCCAAGTTCTGTGAAATCCTGCAGTTCTGTAGGGGCTGGAATAGCGTCTCCCGCTTGATTCAAACTGGCCAATGAGAAGGGTACCTGTGGGGTGGAACTTATTGAATGTCGATAAAAAGGGAAAGATCAAGCCAGACGGGGAGTGCGGCCATTTGGAATTCTTCTATGGTATAAGCTCCCAGCTGGTGAATAAAGCCCTTCCTCTTATAAACGTGGTGTTTGGGTGCTCTTTCTCTCCATTGGGCCTCGTTTTCCTGCAACATATGTATGAGAAAGACAACTACAAGAAAGACAACTCATCACATGTTAAAAGATGGTAATAAATTTTGACTATCTTAGTTTGATTATCTTAGTTTATTAGTCTTATAGTTTTTACAACTATAAAACCTGGATATTCATTAGAACATTGTGGGTTTTAGGCAGTGGAAGAAATTAAAATGATCACCACATCAATTAAACCTTAACAAAATAATAATAAAATAAAAATAATAATAAAAAGGAGGCAATAGTAAAGAGGGGGGAAGTTATCACAAACAATATTTATTCTATTCTGTAAGCTTCAGAAGGAATTAACACAATGTTTTATTTTTTCTTTGAATAATCAATCTTCCAACTATGCCTTTTCCATTTAGCCTATAAGACAGGGACTAAGAAAAATAATGTATTTCAGGAATATTTAAATTCAAAATTTCTCCAGTCTTGCCTAAGTTTTATAAAGGTATTTTATCATAGAATGTCTGATAGATCAATGAATAATAAATAAAATATTTATCTTTTATAATCTCTTAAAGATTGTGTAATGGTATCCATCCTGGAATACTTGTCTGAATTATTGGCATGTAATTATATTTTAAATTTTCATTTATTAAAGGAGCAGATGCACAAGTGTGAACCCATTAATTTTATTTTTAAAATTATCCAATTTTATGTAGACCAATGGACAAAGACATTATGAATAATAAATAAAACTTAAAGTCAGTTATATGGTTTATTTTTGTTTAATTCAACACACTTTCTTGAGAATCTACTATGTGCTATGTGTATACTATGCCATGCACTGTACAAGAATTAGAATTTAAAGCAAAGTCCCTGTTTTCAAGGAGCATATAGTCTAATGTGGAAGAGAGACAAATAGTAAAAGGATAATTTAAACATTATGTGGAGAACTTCCTCATGAATCATGGTAGTAGTTTTATGGAATTTTCCCTTTTATCACAAACAACTAGAAGACTAGAGAAAATAATATGAAAAACTACTTTTGGATATTGAAGATAAGAGTTAGTGCAGGACTGTGATCCCTGAGAGAAGGGAAACAAACAAAGCCCCGATTGCCCCAGCATCCTACCTGGATGCAGTTTGGGGACAGTAGCAACTTAAGCAATGCAAAGTGGTCTAATTGAGGACACAAAGATTAAAGTCCAGGGAGACCCAAGTTAACTATGTTATTCAGGACGAAGTACTTGAGAGGAGGGGGAAAGCTCCAGAAATTTGTATAGAGCTCCCCTGAGTCATTGGATGTATATTAACCTGGACATACATAGGGAAAAGTCCATTGGGATGAGCAAAGCAAAACTACCGGGGGGTCAAAGAGCGAACAATTTAAAGAGCTCATATGTGGCTGAGAGATATTCATATCCAATCTTGCAATAGAAATATTTCATTAAATAGGAGAGTGCTACCATAGTGGGATTAAGTTAACTGTAGATTAAATGCTCTTCTAAACCCACCATAAAGAAAATTTTATAGACAAGACTTGAACCTAACCAAAAAGTAGCTTAACTTCCTTCTAAAATAAACATGGGCATGCTTTAGGGGATGATAGAAAAAAATTTTTTAAATTCAACAAAATAATATGCAAGTATTACAATTAGTAACAGTATCCAAAATACAACTTCTGATTAATCAAAATTTAATAAACATGTAAGGAAGCAGCAAATTATAACTCATAGAAAAGGAGGAAATTGAGTTAATAGAAACCTCAGGTATAACAAAAATGATGGAAATAGAAGGAAAAATATTTAAAATTATTTTAATATATTCAAAAATAAGAGCATACTGAAAAACTAAATGGAAGACATTAAAATAATCAAAGACACAGAAAAAGAATTTGACATGTTTTTCATGAGAGAAACATTTAATAAACCAGGAATCAAAAGAACTTCAACTTGATAAAGGGCATGTATGAAAAGCCATAGCTGACATCATTACTAATGGTGAAAGGATGAAAATTTCTTATCTAAGTTGAGGGATGAGGAACAAGACAAGAATATCCATTCTTATCATTTATAATGAACATTGAATTGGAGGGTAGCTGGGGAAATCTGGCAAGAAGAAATAAAAGACTTCCAAGTTGAAAAGGAAGAGGTAAAACAATCCTGTACAAAGACAACAGGATCTTATATATAGAAATTCTAAGGAATCTACAGGAAAACTATGAGAGCTAATAAACAAGTTCAACAGGATGTCCGATATAAGATCAAATATAAAATCAGTCATATTTCCATATGCTCACAATGACCAAATTTGTAAATGAAGTTAAGAAAACACTTCTATTGACAATAGCAACAAAATTTAAAATACTTAGGAATACATTTAACAAAAGTGCAAAACTATAAAAACTGCAAAAACATTGTTGAAGGAAATGAACTAAGTAAATGCAAAGACACATGGGCTTATGATTTAGAAGACTTGCTATAGTTAAAATGACAATACTTCCAAAGTGATCTCCCATCAAAATTCCAGCTAGATTTTTTGTTTTCTTAAGACAGAGTCTTACTTTGTGGCCTTGGATAGTGTGTTGTGGCATCAGAGCTCACAGCAACCTCAGTCTCTTGGGTTTAAGAGATCCTCTTGCCTCAGCCTCCTGAGTAACTTGGACTACAGGTGCCTACCATGATGCCCCGCTAGTTTTTCTATTTTTAGTAGAGATAGGGGTCTTGCTCTTGCTCAGGCTGGTCTCAAACTCCTGAGCTCAGGCAATCCACTGGCCTCAGGCTCCCAGAGTGTTAGGATTATAGGCATGAACTACTGCACCTAGCCCCCAACTAGATTTTTGGAAAAAATATTGACAGACTAATCCTAAAATTCATTTTGAAATACAAAGGACCCAGAATAGCTAAAACAATCTTGAAAAAGAAGAGTTGGAGGGCTTATACTTTTAAATTTCAAACTTACTATAAAGCTACGGCAGTAAAGACAATTTGGTAATGGTGTAAGGATAAGCATATAGATCAATGGAATATAATTAAGAGTCCAGAAATAAACATATACATCTATGTTCAATTTATTTTGGACAAGGATGCCAAAATAATTCAACAGGAAAAGAACAGTCTTTTAAAATAATGATGTGAAGATAACTGGATGTCCACAGTAAAAGAATGAATATGAACATCTGTCTCATAACACACACAAAAATTAACTAAATGAATCAGAGACCTACATGTACAAGCTAAACATAGAAAACTCTTAAAAGAAAACATAGCCATGGTTCTTCATGATCTTTAATTAGGGAATCATTTTTTTAGATATGCAAAAACATTCAAAAAGTAGATAAATGGAACTTCATCAAAATTAAAAACGCTTGTGTTTCAAAGGATATGATCAAGAAAGTGAAAATACACCCCCCAAAATGGGATAAAATATTTTCAAGTCACATGTCTGATGAGAGACTGATATCAAGAATGCATAAAGAATTCTTACAATTCAACAATAAAAAGTCAATCCAATTGGGTGGTGCCTGTGGCTCAAAGGAGGAGGGTGCCGGCCCCATATGCCAGAGGTGGTGGGTTCAAACCCAGCTCCGGCCAAAAACTGCAAAAAAAAAAAAAAAGTCAACCCAATAAAAGAACAGACAAAGGATTTAAGTAGACATTTTCTCAAAAGAGATAAATGGTCACATGAAAAGATGCTCAAGATCTTTAGTCATCAAGAAATGCAAATCAAAACCATAAAGAGATGCCACTAGTACAGCTGTAATAAAGGTGAACAATAATAGTACTGGCAAGAATATGAAACCTAGGGTAATGTGTATGTTTGTGTCTTAGTTATTAACAAATATTGAAAAGTAAAAGAAAAATTTTTAAGTAGAGAAACATATAGAATAAAGATATAAAGAAAGAAAATATTGTATATCTGTACAGTGTTTTATATTTTAAGCTAAGTATTACTACAAAAGAGTGAAAAGTTAAAAATAAATTTATAATGTAAAAAAAGTTACAGTAAGCTAAAGTTTATTATTGAAGAAAGAAAAATATTTCTTACAAGTTTAATATAGCTTAAATGTGTAATGTTTACAAGGTGTATAATAGAGTACAGTAATGTCCTAGGCCTTCATATTCACTCACTCACTGATGCCCACAGAACAACATCCTGTCTTACAGGCTCCATTCATGATAAGTACTCTATATAGCTGTACCATTTTTTAACTTTTATACTGTATTTTTCTGCAACTTTTCTATGTTTAAATACGTTTAGATATACAAATACTTACTACTGTGTTCCAATTGCCTGCAGTATTCAGCATGGTAAAATGTTGTACAAGTTTGTAGCCTAGGAGCTTGTATGGTATAAGGTATATCATACAGCCTAGGTGCGTAGTAGGCCTAGGCTGTACCACCTAGGTTTTATAAGCATATTCCTTGATATTAACCCATGACAAAATCACCTAAGGACATGTTTCTCAGAATGTATCCTATTGTTAAATGATGCATGACCTGCATTAATGTTCACAGCAACATTAATCATAGTAGCCAAAAAGTAGAAACAACATGAATTTCTATCAAATGTGTAGATGATGTATACAAAAACAAAATGTAGTATAGCTACACAATGGAATTTTATTCAGGCACAATAAAAAAAAATGAAACACTCATATGTGCTACAACCTGGGTAGTCCTTACCATCATTATGCTAAATGAAAAAAGCCAGCTGCAAAAGACAACATCTTGTTTGATTCAGTTTTTGTGAAATGTCCAGAACAGGAAAATTCATATTTTCCTACAGAAAGTAGATTATTCACATTTCATACAGAAAGTAGATCAATGGTTGTCTAGGGCTAGATGAGCTGGAGGAAACTGAGGGTGACTACTAATAAGTATAGAGTTTTATTTGAGGATGAGAAAATGGTCACAAACTATGTAGTGATAATGGATGCACAAATATGTGAATATACTAAAGCCCACTCAATTCTATACGTTAAAAGGATGTATTATATGATATGCGAATTGTATCTCATTAAAAATTATTCTGTAAAAAGAACCAAAGGAACTCTAGAGGTTAGAAAATATAATATCTGATATGAACAATTCCCTGGAAGGGATTAACAGCAGCAGATCAGAGACTGCAGGAAAAAAGGTCAGTGAACGTGGAGAGCTTTAAAAACTGAAACACAGAGGGAAATAAAAGACTTCAAAAAACTAAAAAGCTCCTCAGAGACATGTGGAACAACATCAAGCAGTTTAATAAATGTGTAATTGGAGTTCCGGAAGATAGAGCAGATGAGAAAAATATTTGAAAATTTAGGAGATGAGTCTTAAGGGATGAATAGGAATTTGTTGTGGGACTAAAGAGAGGAAGGACATTTTAGGTCGAAGAAACAGTATTAGCAATATTGTGAAAGCTTGTAGCCATATAGAGAGTATTGTGCAATGTTATTCCAAATATGCTTAGTTATGAAGCATAGAGTTTTCTTATTTTGGGGAAGTTTATTTTTACTCAGTGATACGTGTTTTACATATTTTGAATTGTCTTTTGGTAGCCTAACAGTCAACTAATCTGTCTCTTTGTATCTTATTAATCAGTTCATGATTAATAAGTGCAGGTCAGTTTTTTAAAAACAATTCCTAGACTGCCAATCGACCATATGCTGCTTAAAATTTTACTTTATAAAAAAAATTAATTGCTGACATATTTAAGGCAAAGCCTAAATATTTAAAATATATGCTTTGTCTATTTGTGTCTAGATTTTTTAGAAGTGTTTTTTTTTTTTTTCCTATTTCTGTGAAGAATACCATTGGAATTTTGATGTGGATTGGGTTGAGTCTGTATATTGCTTTGGGTGGTATGGACATTTTAAATACTGAATCTTATAATCTATTAAGATACCTTTTCATTTATTTGTGTTCAGAATATTTTATCAATGTCACGTAGTTTTCAGTGTACATAGCTTTTACCTCCTTGATTAAATTTAGCCTGAATTATTTTATTTTTGATGCTATTGTATTTGTTTCTAGAAATGAAGACAATGGAACATGATAGTGGGCAGTTAAACAAACTCCAAAAACAAAAGAGTGAATTGGCACAAGAGTTACTTACTCTCCAGAGAAAACTTAAAGGTATTACCTTCATTAGTTAGTTTATTTTGCTGTTAAATGTAGTTACATGCACATAATAGGATCTTATCATTCTTTTAAAATATATTTACTTGTTGGAATATATTGTTATTATTGGCATCAAAAAATAGATAAAATATGTATCCGTGTTAAAGCTTGTATTTTTAATGTCACAAATTTTGCTGAGATCTGTGCTCCCTTAAGTGCAATATTAGAGTAGACACTATATACATAAGAACCAAAAATTAGAGTATTGTTCTTATGAGTAAAGATAACATGTATTTTTTTTAATTATAAGAATTTTTTCATTGTTTAGCCTTTGAAATTGAAGAGAAGGAATCCATTTATACTACCAAATACCTAGAGGCAGAAAAAATAAAAATCAGTGAAAAGCCTCAAAATGATGCAGATTGTTTAAGGTAAGAGTTGCCTATTATACTTTGGTATAAAATCTGGTAACTTTTCAAGTTAAGTAGATTTCAGCATAAAGCTGAGTGCATGATTTATTTAAAAGTTCCAAATGAAGACATTATTTCCTTCTATGTATATTTTAAAACATGCTAGTAAGTAAACACTGCAGTGTTTACAAAGTGCTTCATGTAAATTCATAATGCATTGGGTCAATGATGTTGAAATCCATTTTATCATTTCTTACACCTCATGAACTTTGTGTTCTTCTCATCCCAAAAGATAACTCTTATTTCTGTAATTCCTAAAATTTTGGAGGGGTGTATTGGGGAGCGAAAAATTGAAATTTTTTTTATTTTTATTTTTTGCAGTTTTTGGCCAGGGCTGGGTTTGAACCCACCACCTCTGGTATATGGGACTGGAGCCCTACTCCTTTGAGCTACAGGTGCCACCCAATTTAAATTATTTTTAATCTTTTTAGATTCCAAGGGAGGAAAATTATAATGTTTTACTTGAAATTTGTTACTCTGGTTTTGTTCCTAAAGAAATGAAAATGTAATTTCTGTACGGAGTGTTTAAATGCTTTTTATACATTTAGATAATAAAATAATGGTTGGTGTTTGAAATGACATAGTCGCAAATACAAGGAGAGACTACCTTGAGTTTTTTAATTTGACTATTATTCTTTAGTAATTCAGTGTTATGTTTGCTGGCTTAATTTTAAAGAAGTTCCTATACTTTCTAGGCCTGATGTAAGAAAAGGAACATCATTACTGAACTATGAAGAAGCAAATGAAGCCTCTTTTCAGCTAAATCATATAGGAAATATGTCCATTAGAGCTGAACAAATGCTTTATATTAGCAGTATATTGCCTTAGGCCATAATTTTAGTAGATTGGGGGAAAATATTTGCAATTTAATTTTATGTCAAATTTTATAAGCATAAAATATCAATCTCTTGGGTGATATGTGTGGTGCAGAATGAGTTTATGTAATGACAATCTGCTCATTGAATTTTTTATACTTTTAAAAATGGTGATGCCCACTAGTATCATTATAGTTAATAGTGTAAGGGCTTCAAATACAAAGTCCAGTTTCGTGGGTTTATCACTCAGTCATAAAAATTTGCTCTGGGTTAAAATTAAACACACAAAGTCTGTTAGAAAGTGCTTTTTTGCTTTACAAATGGTGACAAGAGGAAATTTGAATAGAAAGAAATATCAGTCCATGTACCTAGTCCATTCATTGTATTTTTATTTCTTTATTTATTTGTATTGTTATTATTATTATTTTGAGATAGAGTCTCACTCTGTCACTCTGGGTAGGGTGTCATGGGGTCATAGGTCACAGCAACCTCAAACTTTTGGGCTCAAGCGATCTTCTCAGCCTTCTGAGTAACTGGGAGTATAGGCACCTGCCACGATGCCCATGCCCAGCTAGTTTTGTAGTAGAGACAGGGTCTTCTCTTGCTCAAGCTGGTCTAAAACTCCTGGGCCCAAGCAGTCCTTCTGCCTTGGCCTTCCAAAGTACTAGGATTATAGTCAACAGCCACTGTGCCCAGCCACATTCATTGCGCTTTAACAGTTAAATGATATGCCAATGTTTATCAATTCCCACTTTTAATTCATTTATATATATTCTTAGTATCCCTATTAGTATGTTTCATATGAAGTTTCCCTAGTGTGAATAAAACCAAGTACTAAATGTAAATATTTCAAGAAAGCTGGGCATGGTGGCTCATGGCTGTAATCCTAGCACTCTGGTAGGCTGAGGCAGGAGGATTGCTTGAGCTCAGGAGTTTGAGATGAGTTTGAATAAGAGGGGGACCATCTGTTCTAAAAATTGAAAAAAGAAAATGAGCTGGATGTTATGGTGCATACCTGTAGTTCCAGGTACTTGGGAGATTGAAGCAGGAGGATAACTTTGAACCGAGAAGTTTGAGGTTGCTGTGAGTTAGGCTAATGCCACAGCACTCTAGCCTGGGCATCAGAGTGAGACTCTGTCTCAAAAAAAAAAAAAAGATTTTAGGAAAGAGGACTGTATTAGTCTTAGGATTAGTGTAATAACACAAAGCTAATAATGGTAACAAATGATATGACATTTATTCAGCTTCATTATGAAGACCAAAATTATGTTGATTTTATCCTTAAATTTTGGAGGTGATTATTTTTCATCTCTGTTTTTAAATGCATGCTAAATTCTATATAGTTGCATTTTTCTTTTCTAGAGTGAATATTATTTTTATAGCAGAATTGCTCAAACTTGGCACAGTTGACATTTGAGGCCAGATTATTCTTTGTGGTGGGCAGGGGGGCTATTCTACCCTTTGTGAGAGGTTTAGTAGCATCCCTTTCTGCCCACTAAATGCCCCCATCCATTTCTTAGTTGTGACAATAAAAATGTCTCCAGACATTGCCAGATGTCCTGTGGGGCTGGGGTAGGAGGTGACAAAACAGCCTCCAGTTGAGGACAAGTTCTGTTTTAAAGTTGTTATAATTTACTTCTACTCTTATTAAACTCTAACCAGTAAGAAAGCAATTATAAAAGAAAACTTTAATATTGGTTCATCTCTATGTGTTTATTGTTTCTACTTTATATAATTGGATAATTTTAATACATGTTTTATTTTGCTTATATTATTGAAATTCTTCTATAATGATTATGGTTTATATTTTTAAAAGTTAATCTGCCATGTTAGGTTATTTGTTGGACCACTATCCATGAATGTAGAGAACCAGAGGTTCTCAGTGGTTTAATAGTCTCTGCTTTAGGTAATTTTTCTATATTAATAAATGTTTGTTTATTTAAAAGATTCTGCTTTGAAAAGTGTGGGATTATTAACTAACACATTATAGCAGCTTATCTGTGGAATACTTCTATGATTAACACTTAAGCTAGAGTAGGTAGGGTTAATTTATTAGATGCCTCCTGAAGGTCTGCATAACCATGATCAAGCTAGTTTTCTCATACAATCTAGGAAAGAGAGAAATAATAAAGATCAGAATCTTGAGCGGCAATAAGCATTGTGGTTAAAATTATAACCCTTCTGAATCCTAGCTCTGCATCTTCTTAGTTTAGTGACCCTGGACAAGCAATTTAACCTGTCTTTACCTCTGTCTCTTCATCTATAAAATGAGGTTAATAATAGTGCCTACCTCACAAGATATGGTAAAACACAAAGGATTAAATATGTATGTTATGGTTTGGATATGGTTTGTTTGTCCCCACCAAATCTCTTGTCAAAATTTGCTCCCCAGCGTGGCAGTGTTGGGAGGTAGAGCCTAGTGACTGGATCATAGAGGTGGATCCGTCATGAATGGCTTGGTGCTGTTCTCATAGTAGTGGGTGAGTTCTCTCTCTGGAGAGACTACACTGGTAACTGGGCAAATTAATTATTTCCCATGAAGGTAGGTTGCTGTAAATCCAGGATGCTCCTTGGGTTTGGTCCTTTTCACATGAGCCTGTTAAAAAGCCCTCACCGGAAGCTGAGCAGATGCTGGCACCACGCTTCTTATATAGCCTGCAGAACCACGGGCTAAAGAAACCTGTTTGCTGTATAAATTACCCAGCCTCGCATATAGCAACACAGAATGAACTAAGAAAATGTAAAGTTTTTAGAACATCACGTGTCTCAAGCAAATGCTCTGTGATTATTAGCTGTAACTGCTTGTGATTTTGCTTTTATTTCATACTGTCCATGAGGATTGAGTGCCTTTTGAGCTTCTCATTTCTCCTTTTGTCTGTTCTTTGAGTACAGAGACTCATCACTGATTTGATTCTCTTCTGACTTTGTACTCTCCATAGGCTGTGCCACCTGGTTCAGTGGTTTTGGTCATCATCTCTAGATAATTTATCCCTAATCCCTCTTTCTTAAGCTCCCGTCCTAAATTCCCAACATTCTAATATAAAAATAGATCTAAAGCGATGCGGGTGGCGCCTGTGCCTCAGTGGGTAAGGCACCAGCCCCATATACTGAGGGTGGCGGGTTCGAACCCAGCCCCAGCCAAACTGCAACAAAAAAATAGCTGGGCATTGTGGAGGGCGCCTATAGTCCCATGTACTCAGGAGGCTGAGGCAAGAGAATCGCCTAAGCCCAGGAGTTGGAAGGATGCTGTGAGCTGTGACACCATGGCACTCTACTGAGAGCGATAAAGTGAGACTCTGTCTCTAAGAAAAAAAATTTTTTTAAAGTGATGATGCCCTGATTAAACAAATAAAAACAAAAACTCTTATCAAATGTTCCAGGGCCTTCAGAATCTGCCTAGCCACTATCTCCCTGCATGCCCTGTACTACCAGTGCATCATAATATGGACTGTGGTGTTCCAAACCTGCAATAAAGCTTTTATACCTGTGTCCTTTTCCGTCAGCTGAAATCTAATTTAGTCTTCAGGTCCCAGCTCACGTGTCAGTTTTTCTGGGTTCTCGTCAAGTCTGAAATGTAGTAGGCATTTTTGACATATCCACAAATCTCACCATTCCCACCCTAACCCAATCCATCACCAAGTTTTGTTGCTTTCACCTCCAAAGTGTTTCTGGAATCTTTCTACTACTCTGTGTTCATTCTTCTACCCAAATTCTAGCCACCGCTCTCTCTGTTCTGGATCTCAGTAGCAATCTCTTTTCTGCTTCTCCCCTCACCCAATCTTAGACCCTCCAATCCACTGTAAACTGAATCACATAATTCTTCTTTCTAAAGTCATCCAATGGCTTCGTAATGAACATAATAGAACCTTAAGTCCTTAAAGTGGCCTATATGACTCTTTGCAGTATGACCTCTTACCACCTCCCTGATGTTACCTAAAATCATGATCTGCTCCTTACTGTGCTCTCTGAGACACTTCAAGCTTTCTTCCACGTAAAGACATTCATACTGCCTTTATTTCTTCTGAAATCATCTGTTTGCAGTTCTGTCTGCTTGTCTCCTACCTGCTGGGACATACCCCATCCTTAGGTCTCAGTTGAAATAATCCTCAGAGAAACCTCCCACCCTCCTTATCCCATGATCTAAACTGTGTAACCTCTATTGATCACACCAGTTGCAGAAAAATACATACATGCATCATACATAATGTAACCTCTGATATTTTCCTTAACAGCACCCTATATACTTTTTACTTCTATAGCACATATTCCATTTTGTAATTACACATTTAGGCATTTATTTTGTTAATGTATGTCTCTACCATGTGCTCAATAAGAGAAAGGATCTGTCTGTTCTGTTCACCAATGTGTACTTACGTTTTAAAACTTGGGTACAGAGCTTGTCATGCAGTAGGTGTTGAATAAATAAATAGAGGAATAAGTGAATGTAATAAATTATGAAAACTTTCCTCTACCATTCAGTTTTCTATGTCCACAGAGAACTTGTTTATGTTACTGCTGTATCATTAATCACATTCTATGAGAGACTGGCAACCCTCCACTCCTTGTTCATCTTTCAGTCTCTGTATCTAGCACAGTTAAGGGCACATAGTGTTCAATAAGTATTTGTCCCAGTAATTTAATTTTCACTACAAAAATGATAAAAGTTCTTTGTTTTTTTTCAGTGTTATTTTCAAAGACATGGTATATTCTAGGTTAGTCCCACTTCGGAATGGAATTATTTTCAGTACTAATTTTTTTCTTCAATGTGAAAAAAGCTTCCCTAGTTTAACTGTCCTAGCCTCTCCTCAGTGCCACACCCCTTCATCCTGAAGTGAGAAGGAGTCTAATCAGGGAGTATAGAAGGGTAAATTGAGTCATGCGGAGCCCAGCCCCTTCCTTTTCCTTTTCTCTTTGAAACTTGGCCTGCCCCAGTTTTTCCACTCTGCTTTCCTTAAGTTTTATAGTGGCCAGGCTCCATGAGAGAAAACTTGCAGGCTTCAGTACTACCTTTAATGGTGAGAATTAAGTTACTGCAATTCAAATTAGAAAACCCTTGCCTGCAGATGTAAGCCATATTCTCTAGTATCTGTTATATCAGTAGTAAATGAGATATTTTTGCCTCCCTTCTGCCTTCTTTATTTTTAATTGGTCATGTTTCAGGCAGGAAAGAAGAGTGTTATCTGTTGAACCCCTTTAAACTCCCCAAATATATTTTTTATTGTTATTACCCAACTCTAGGGTTACTAAAATGTAGTTTATTTTTGTTTTAACAGAGTCGCACTTTGTCACCCTTGGTAGAGTGCTATAGCATCACAGCTCACGGCAACCTCCAGCTCTTGGGCTTAGGTGATTCTCTTGCCTCAGCCTCCCGAGTAATTGGGACTACAGATGCCCGCCACAACATCCAGCTATAAAATATAGTTCTTGATCATGATTTTTTATTTACTCTAGATAGTAACAAAAGAGACAAATTTAAACATTTTAGGTATTTTTTATACCAATAATTTTTTCTAGCATGGTTATACATTTTATATAATCAATATTTGTACTTGTATAATGCAACAGGAAACTTGTTTCAGATAAATTTGCAAAGTCAACAACATGAGATTTTCATTTTGAGCCTTTAAAGATAGTTTGGTTTTGTGAAGAGCATATTTGCAATGTAAACTGCATGAAACTTAAAATACACATGCTACTGAAAGACTCTTAAGTACATTAATGTGAAGTGGTAAAACAATGCCGTGGCCTCTGGTGAAAAAGTCATTAAGTGTAGTTGGTCATAGAGAACATGTTGATGGTCTTTAGAATTATAAGAAGGCATAAATGCATGTGGTAATAAAACACTTTTAACCTCTCTGAAAGATATACAGATAAATTATACTATATATATGTACACATACATATATAATTTTAATTTTACCAAATATGTATAAATTGTGGCAATAGTCTATGTTAATTGAATAAAAATTCAAACACTACAAAAATGTAAAATGTCAAAATCTCCCTTCCTATCACTTCGCTCTGATGCCCGGGATGGAACCATTGTTAAAAGTTTTCTACCGAGGGCGATAAAGTGAGACTCTGTCTCTAAAAAATAAAAAAAATAAAAAAAAAAAAGTTTGCTGTGTAGCAGAGTTTATCTGTTTCAATGTATCTGTATGTGTGCATATACACAGACATATACACGTCTGTGTGTGTTCGACAAAATGGGATCATGAGATCACAGTGGTCTTCAGTTTGCATTATTGCTTAGCAAAATATAGACATTTCCCACATTAATGTTTACTGACCAACTTCATTCTTTTTAATGCCTTTATAACAGAGAAGCCACATTTATGCAATCATTCTCCCATTAATGGATGTTTGAGGCTCCAAATATTCACAATTGAGACATTTTTATAAATGTAGCCTTAAATAATTGCAGAAGTGTTTCTGTGACGTTATTTATAATGAGCATCATTTAGTAGAGTAGTAGGAATTGTAATACAGACATGTAGAAAGTAGTCTATATTTACTTTACTCTTTGTTTGCAACAGGAATTGACTCAAAGTGGACACATGTAACAAGATCTCAGTTTTAAAGTTTCTGCAAAATACTAGTCAAATAATTGTATGTTTATACCAAATGGGTATTATCTCTCTTTTTTAAAAAACATTTATGAAGTATGAAAAACCCTATTTAATTCCAGGGTGATTCTAAGGTATGTATTTTGTTGAAGATTTCTGTTGACTCTGCATCTTTTCTGGTAAAACTTCATCATTTATTCACTAACAGAAGTGTCTCTACAGCATTGATTATGTAGCCTTCAAGCTAATAGAGATCCCCTGTTTTGTGAATTCTTGGCTCATAATATAGTTATTAAAGCTTGTAAGTAAGTGCAGGGAAAATTTTGATGGTAGAATCAATTGATTACTTTCAAAGTTATATTCTGATATAAATGTACCTATTCTTCCCCTAGATTTTGAAATAATTTTGTTTATTATACAAGCTATATACAACATTGCAGTGATCATTTTCTAAATTCCTTGGTGTCATTGATACCATAATTTAAAGTGAAGGGTGTGGTATAGACATGATGCATACATTGCTGGATACAGTATACATTACAAATACATGTTTGGAATGTAATTTAATATATATAAATTATTGTAAGCATCTTAAAATTGTTTATGTCATTTGACTCAATAAAAATACTCTACCATAAATGAATGATTAGGTCAGCTGTGCTGCAACGACTTGGACTACCACATACTTACCTTAAATAGTATCAGTTGGCATACATAGTTAACTGGGGGTAATATAACAGCATTAGGAAAAAGAAAAAAGGGTGGCACTTGTGGCTCAAAGGAGTAGGGTGCTGGCTCCATACGCCAGAGGTGGTGGGTTCAAACCTAGCCTCGCAAAAAAAAACAAAAAAAAAACTAGGAAATAAAATTGTATAATCACTATTAAATGGAAACTGAAGTCTGCAATGATATATACCTAAATTTTAATAGCATTTGAGATTGAGTACTAAGACTTTGGGTGAAGTTTGTCCTTCTTTCAACTAAAAAGAGTATGATGTTAGTTAAAGTATTTCTACGCCTCTGAGAAGTAACTGCAAAAAAAGAGAAAATTGGAGTGGTGCAGGAAATCATAAAAATACATGGAACATAAGTTTCGCTTAAACTAACTAGTAATATTGGCTCATCCTGGCCATTTGATGATTCAGAGAAAGGTGACAATAACCAGGGCAAACTGCCCTTAGTTACTGTGCAGGGGGAGAGAGAAGTCCTTCTTGACTCCTGTAGACAATCAGTCTATGCACTGAAGCATGAGATGTGCTTACCATTATATTGCTTTGGCTAGCTGCAAGTGTATTAATATTCATACCATTATCAGCTAGCCTTTTAAAGCTAGCACAGCAATCTTTTCTGTAAGTGCAGATCTAAATTCTACAGCTTGATTATATGCTGAATAGGAAAATACTTCCTATAATTTGTTCTGAATGCCCTCCTTGATTTCAGTAGTCATTCATTCTTATAATTAGGTAGGTAAAAGGGAGCGTAGTCACCATCCAATTCTGATGGGTGTGAAAGATCGTCCACAATTGGTGGTCCATTCGGACTGAAGAGGAGCATGGGCAAGTGGTGAAAAGAAAGATCTCAACTATTTTATTTGGAAAAAATAAATATATTAAAATGAACCCTTATGTACTTTTTAATAGCGGTATCCACAGTACACTGTAACTCTGCATTTACCCTTCCACTTACTCTTTAAAAATATTTATTACAGGGGTTTTATTCATGTGTAAACATCTAATGCTCAAAGTTAATAATGTGTTCTCTTTCCTAAAAAGCATTCTTTTAGAATTCCTATTTACTATTCAGTTCCTAAAAGTTCAGAACATAATGAACTTCACGTTTTTAGTCATGTCCTGCATAATGACATTAGTCATAGATGGCCGTGGTCCCGTAAGATTTTAATACCATCCTCTTGCTGTACCTTTTCTAGGTTTAGATACACAAATACTTCCCTTTGTGTTACCATTGCCTGTGCTATTCAGTGCGGTAAGATGCTGTACAGGTTATAGGAGCAATAGGCTATACCCCATAACCTGGGTGTGTAGTTAGCTACGCCATCTAGGTTTGTGTGAGTGAACTTCATGTTTGTGCAATGACAAAGTAGCCTTAACGATGCATTTCTCAGAATGTATCCCTGTTAAGTGACAAATGACTGCATAGAGTATTGTTGGTATTCTATTTTTCTCCTAGTTCTTAAAATAACCTTTATAAACTATATGTAATTTCTGAAGTATAGTATAATGAGCACCTATAAACTTAACTAGAAGATTACCAATAACTTGCATTAGCTATGGCTCCTTTTTTATCCCATACTTCCTTCCTTACCCCAATTGTCATTAATATCCCTTATTGCATTTCATTTTCTTATGCATGTGTGTTATATAACTTACTTGATTCGTTTTATTTTTTGCTTATTTTCTTTATTGCGTTATATAATTATTTTAATTTAAACCATATATTTTATATAATCTATCATATATATGCATACCCAAACAATCTATTGCTTATTTTTATTGTTTCTGAGTTTTATAAATGATACTATATTGTCTGGGACTTGTTTTTATTCAGCATTGTTTCTAAGATTTACCTATGTTGGTGAGTGTAGATGAATATACCATGATTTTTTTCCCTTTATAATGGACATCTGGATTGCTTCAAGTCTTTTGCTATCATAGGCAGTGCTAATGTATACATGTTGGTGCACGTGTGTGGAGTTTCTCTAGAGTACATGCCTGCTGGAATTGTTGAGTGTAGAGTAGGTGTATTTTGACCTTCATAAACTAATGACAGACTGTTTTCCAAAATGATTAAATCAATTTATACTCCCATTAGCACATTACAAAATTTATCATTAATCTCCATACTCCTCAATACTTTGTTTTTAGACTTATTAATTTTTGCTAATCTTGTGGGCATAAGATGGTATTTTGTGGTCTTAAATCTGTGTTGCCCTGTGTGGTTGAGCATCTTTTCATCTGCCTATGGCCTATATTTTTCTTACTCTGTAAAATGCCTCCCATTTATTTTTCTGTTAAGATATTTGTGTAATTTGTCATTCTCAAAACCTGAATCCTAGATGTTTTTAATTTTTGGTCTTTTAGCAATTGTAGATTTTTTTCTGTTAATGCATTAAAAATATCTTCTCCTAGCTTGTAGGTTTTTATTATTTGCTTTAGACTGTTGCGGTTGAACAGAATTCCTATTTTTCCTGTGGTTGAAATTGTCAATCATTTCTTATTATAGTTAGAATTTTTGTTTCTTAGTTAGCCATATTTATTATGTATTTCAAAATAGCAAGAAGAGAGAATTTTAAATACTTTAATCATAAAGAAATGATAATATATGTTTATGGTATTTCAGGAAAAAATGTAATAAAACAAAAAGGGCTAGATGCAGCAGCTCATGCTTGTAATTCTAGTGCTTTGAAAGGCTGAGGTACAGGAATGCTTGGGATGATTGTTTGAGGCCAGGAGTTGTTTGAGACCAGCCTGACTCTGTCTCAACAAAAAATAGAGTAATTAGCTGGGCATGGTGGTGCATGCCTATAGTTTCAGATACTAGGGAGGCCGAAGCAGGAAGATTGCTTTAGAGCCCAGGAGTGTGAGATTGCAGTGAGCTGTGATGATGCCACCGCACTCTACTCCTCAGAAAAAGAACTTGTCTCAAAAAAAAAAAAATAAACACCCCCTCCTCTAAAAAGATTAAACCCAGAACTCCAAAGAAATGGTAAACGTATGAGGTGATAGTTACATTAAATTCCGTGATTTGATTAACACAAAATAATTCACATATTGAACAGCATACTGTGCCCCATAAAGATATATAAAATGAGGTGAAAGCTATGTTAATTAGTAGGATGTAAGCACTCAAATTTGTGCAAATAATCACACTGAGTCCCACAAAGGCATAAATGTATTCATGATCTATGTATATATGACTTAATTTAAAAAAAAGAAAGAAGATATATAATTATGTGTCAAAATCAAAACAAATTAACACACTTAATAAATTTAGCATTGATACAATACTAGTATCAAATAAAATCTATATTAATATTTCCTCTGTTATCTTGTTTTCTTTATGATTAGATATTTTTCTTTTTCTCTTCCTTTCTCTTTCTTGTCTTCTTTTTCCCCTTCTTCCTTCTCTCTCTTTTCTTACACTTAGGAAAGATAACACATAATGTTTTCTTTCAAGTTCCTTTAATCAAGAACAATTCCTCAGCTTTTTGTCTTTTGTAACATTGACACTTTTTTTTTTTTTGAGGTGTCAAGGCTAGTTTGGGGTTTGTTTGTTTGTTTGTTTCCTGAGACAAGGTCTCACTCTCTCACCACGGCTAGCGTTCCGGTGGCATCATCATAGCATCATAGCTCACTACAACCTCAAACCGTGGCCTCAAGCAGTCCTCCCACCTCAGCCTCTCAGAGTGCTAGGATTACAGGTGTGAGCCACCATGCCCAGCCAAGGATAATTGTTTTATTGAATGTACTTAATTTTGGATCTGTCTGTTCCTTTGAGATAGATTCAACTTAAACATTTCTTTTTTGGAAAAACATCATGCAAGTGATAGTGTATTTATATCAGGTGTTTGTTTTGTTATTGGTAATTTTAAGTTTGACCCATTAGTTAAGATTGTGTGTGCCAGATTTCTCCAGGGAAAAGTACTGTTTTCTGTTGGTAATTAATAAATGATACATGGAGTGACTCTGTGAATGCCTCTTTGAGACCTTATATATATCCTTTCTCCCAAGACCCCTTCACTTAATCATTTTATTGTCCACTAATGATTTTTTCCTTGAATTGCCTATTACAATGGTGGCTACAAAATAGTAATTTTCTAATCATGTTATTCTTCATTTACTTGTTGGTGAATTCTGTAAAAAGAGAAAAAAAACCTGTTTTTTTCCCCTTAGTTTTCCTTTTAAGAAATAAATCCCTATGGACTCATTTATTTCTTTTCATTTCATGTTTTATAATCTATTACTGTAATTATTATTTTTGATGTTCTAATTGTTGCAAATTTGACCAGAGGCATCCCCTTGAAATTTACTTCTGTGTCCCATCATTTAGGGTTTTATTTTTTTTTTTTTAAAGAATACGTTCCTTCCCTTCCTCTCTTCTTTCCTTTCCTCCCTTCCTTCCGTTCGTTCCTTCTTTCCTTAGACAATATTCTAGGCTAACCTTATGCATTACCTATCTCAACCCTGAAACCAGTTACTTCCTTAAGGAGCACTAGTATCTTTGGGTAGGGAGTGACATTTAATAACTCAGGTCAGAGTGCTGGATGTGCTCATTGCTTATGGATGTCATTGCTTTTAAGCACTATAAATAATAGAACTAAAAATACTAGTTTTTAAAAAATGTTGTATTTATACTAATCTGTATTTATACTAATCTCCAATTCAAATCCAAAATGACAGAGTTTGTCTTTTCCTTCACCCATTAAATATGTACGTCTTTTTGCTTCTAGTAAAAACTCTGGTTCTAAACAACATCAATGTAATTATTCATTTTCTAGATCCTAAAAATATCACAAAATCTTACAAGGGTACAAGTGAAAATTACTAAATGTAGAATATAAATGTCTTCATATAGTGATTAAAAGGCTATGAAGGCTATGTTAAATAGTTCAATGAAAATATTTCAGATTGTATATGAAGTCAGCACATTGTGCCCCATGATTTCACCAATGTACACAATTATGATTTAATAAAAATTAAAAAAATAAAATAAAATAAGTGCAACTTACAAATAAAAAAAAAAAAAGAAATTCCAGTTACAAAACTACA
>CAUYRH010050494.1:0-21566 GCA_963574655.1 Perodicticus potto | reverse complement strand
AGAAGGCAAAAATGAAAGATTGTATTTAAACTAGAATGGTGGAAAAAATGTCAAGGAAAAATGTTGAAATTAAGGAAACAAACAAAAACAAAAACCCCCAAACCAAGAGACCAAACAGTATATATATCTTGCTAAGTATTGACCAGGCAACAGGTGATCTTCTGAGGTATGAAATGTTAATCACAATGTTGATACAGCTCTACGAGATGGAGACTGGAGGCCTCTGCTGATTTCGCAGACCCTGCAAGCTTGGGAGCCCAAATCACTCCTCAGCCCACTCAAAAAACACTCCAAGCCATGAACCTTGGCCAAGCAGAAGCTTTCTAAGGAAAGCTGTTATCCCTGGGATCTCTCCTGGCGTGGCTGCCTGCTTATGCAGTGCCCCCAAGAGCCATGGCTTTTAATCTGCCAAACACTTGGGTCTCTGTACCTGCCCAGCATCTCAATCCCCACCTTTGGGCAGCTCAGATACTAGATTACTCACCCAAGGTCTCCAGGCCGATCCCAGTGCTGCAACACATAGGGGCAGCCCACAGCTGAACAATATTAGCTCCTTTCTGGCTCAGCAGCTCAGTCTTGGGCCCCAGACAACACCCAGAGTCATCTGCACACAGGCCCAAGATCTCCCAAGGCAGTTCAATCAAGTGTCCAAGTCCAAAAAAACCAAAACAGCCCCCAGATAAGGCTTTTCCTGCTTACAATCTCACTGTTGCTATGGTTACAGCTGCAGGCAGCCTCCAACCAAACAAATACACCTACCACTTGCCAGTTTTCCACCACTTCTGTCCTACAGGTGGGGTCCAGAAGTCTCTCACTGACTTCCTGTATCACCAACGGGGAACCTCTGCACAAACCCCACTGGTCAGAGATGCCTGGAGTCTTCTTTCCCCACTCTCACTGCGCCTGGCTGCACAGAAGCTGCTACTCGGCCACCATCTTCAATCAGGTGTGGCTTATGCTTTTTTATATTATAAGCCAGCCTGTGCCTCTTCAGTGGGTAATTCAAGGCATTAACATTTATTGAGAGAATTGATGAGGATGGTGAAATTCTATTCATCTTATTTTGTGAAGGTCCATTGGTTACTTTTATCCTTTGTGCCATTGTGGAAGGTAGGTTTTGCCTTTTAATTTCTGGGTGTTTACTTTGCTAGTGATCCATTGTGATGGTCAGTGTTGGGAACAGGTCTAAGTATTTCCAGTAGAGCTGGTATTGTTGTGGCAAATTTCCTCAATGTTTGCATGTCAGTAAAAGATTTGATTTCTCCATCAATTTTGAAGCTTAGTTTAGCAGGATACAGGATTCTGAATTGAAAATTAGTTTAAGAGTGTTGAAGGTGGATGGCCATTCTCTTCTGGCTTGGAAAGTTTCAGTTCAAATGTCTGCTATCACCCTAATAGCTCTGCCCCTGAAAGCCAGTTAGTGCTTACTCTAGGCTGCTTGAAGAATTTTTTTTTTCCAGAATTTTTTTTCATCTTGACTTTGGATAGGTTCATTACAATGTGTCTTGGAGATCCTCTGTTTGAGTTGAGATGACCTGGTGTTCAATATCCATCTAAAAGGATTGTGTCAGTATCTTTAGTAAAACTTAGGAAGTTTTCTTTTATGATAGTCTCTAGTAGGGCTTTCATTCCTTTGGGACAATCTTTTTTCCCTTTCGAGATTCCTATTATTTGTATCTTTGAACACTTCCTTAAGCTTCATAGTTCCTTGAGTGACTGTCCTGCATTTTCTTTCTTCTTTTCTGCCTCTTTAACTACCGGGGTTAACTCAAGAACTTTATCCTCTAGCTCTGAGATTCTTTCTTCTCCATGGTCTAATATAATTTTGATTCTTTCTACTGCACTCCATGGTCTAATATAATTTTGATTCTTTCTTACATTCCCTGATTGTGTCCTTCATTTCATTAAGCTCCACCATATCCTTTCTATATTCTACATATCTCTCATCCATCTTTTAGTTCTGTCTTTCCATTTTCTCATCCATTCCCTTTATTTACTTTATCATCCATATTTTCGATTCCCTTTCTGTCAAATCCATTAATTCTTTATGGAATTAGGTGGAAAAGGTGGAGTCCTTTCTGGTAGCTGCCTGGTGATCCCTTGGGGGAGTTGCTCTGTTTGGTTTTGCATGTTGCCCAAATTTCTTTGTTGATTTCTCTTCAGGAATGCTTTCTTCCTGTTTACCTTCTTGCCCTTTCTTTTCTTTCACACTTCCTCTTTTGCTTTGTCTTGTCTCATAGCTTAGGTATTGATGTGGTCTCTTGTATAAGCCCAAAAGGAAGAGAAGAGTAAAGAATGAGCAAGAACAACCAAGAGGAAAAGAAAGAAAGAAGAAAACAAAAGAAAGATAAAAAGAAAAAAAAAGAAGGGAAGGGAGAGGAAAGAAAAGAACTTAAGAACAGGAGATCAGGAGGACACGAAAAAAGAATGGGAGTAATAGGAGAATTGGTATTAGGGTGGTGCCTGTGGCTCATCAAGTAGGGTGCCAGCCCCATATACAGAAGGTGGTGGGTTCAAACCTGGCCTCGGCTGAACTGCAAAACAGAAAAATAGCCGGGTGTTGTGGCAGGTGGCTGTAGTCTCAGCTACTCAGGAGGCTGAGGCGAGAGAATCACCTAAGCCCAGGAGTTGGAGGTTGCTGTGAGCTATGTGACACCACAGCACTCTACCAAGGGCAATAAACTGAGACTCTGCTACAAAAAAAAAAAAAAAAAAAGTACAAGGAGAAATGGTATTGACTGGCACAGTGCACAGTCCATGCCTATAACTCAAGGATTAGGGGACACTGGGCTGGGTGGGTTCCTCAAAATCAGGAGCTCCTTACCAGCCTGAGCAAAGCCAGATCCTACCTTCAGCCAAATATAGGAAGAAAAAGAAAAGAGCAAAAACAAAAAAACAGGAAAGAAAATATAACTAACAATGAAAAAAATAAAAAAGAAAAATTTTGCAGTGTGGGTTTACCAGTACTGTCTTCCCAGAGCCAAAGGTAAAAGGTCTCCCTAGACCATGATTTCTTGGTCTCCTTGAGTCAGACTACTTCCATGACCTCCCAGCCAGACCACTGCCATGCCACCCAACCATTCAGAGAAAAAAGAAAAATAATAATAATATAATAAGAATAGATAAAGAAAATTAAAAATACAGTTGAAACAAATGAAGGAAAGGCGGAAGAGGAAAAAAGAAAGAAGAAAAACCAAAAAAGGAGGATATTTTAGCTGTTGTATGAGTGATTTATGTGGGAAAGAAGAGAAAAGTAGAAAAGTCTGTATAAAAAGAGAGAAAGAGAATAAATAAGCCTGAAATATCATAACTAAAATACAAGAACCCTTGTTCTTGATGAAAGTAAAAATGGAAGTTAAGGCTAGGACCAACCAAACAAGTTAGCAAAAACAAAACACAACAAAACAAAACAGAAAAGCTGAAATACTCAAAAACAACAGCAACCTCAGAGACAAAGATAAGAAAAAAATGACTTAAAAAATATATATTTCATATATAGATAGATAGATACATTGATAGATATATAAAATAGAAGGGACCAAAATTAATAGGAATATATTTATGTTGCAATATATTGCTGGGACACCAGGTCGGGCTGTGGTTTAGGAAGCTGACAACACAGCTGGCAACTTCTCTATAGTTTCCAGGCATGGTCCTGATTCCTAACTAAATTGCCCTTAGTGATTGCCTGATTGTTTCCTTAGCATTCAGTTCCCACCAGGTTGGGATTTAAAGTTCTCCAGAATTTGTTGAAGGCAGGTCTCATAGTACCCCCTGACAACAGTTCCCATGGTTTGGCGGTGCCACTCAGCCTGTGTGAAAAGTGAAGCTCTGATCCCAGCAGGCAGAATAAAAACAGCCATGCTTTAGGCCCTTAGGCCCTGCTGAGATGTTCACTCTCATGATTACCTCATGACCTTCCCACAATGGCAGCACCCTGGCAGTCAGGACCTTCTCAGTATGGATGCCTTGCCAACCACCAAACTGATGGTAAATCCACTCCTCCTGGTATTCAAATCTGGTTGTTGTATACTGTTTGAGTCCATCCACTCTTCCATGCTTTCCACTCAATGTGCAGCTTCCCTCTAAAACCACAAACTGCAGACAGTCTTCCTCCTGTCCCCAGACCTCCATGGGGGGAGGGCATTCCCCCAAGCTTCCATTCACTTGCCTACCAAGTCAGACTTCCACAGGTTCAGATCACCCACTGTCTCCTGCAGACCACTACCTTGCTGTGTTCCTAGAGCTACAACTCTATGTACAGTCCCTGAACCAGATATGGTTGTGTTCTCTTTTTCCCCAGTCATACTAGGAGAGGTCAGCTGAATGATCCTTCTAGTCCACCATCTGGCTCCGCTCTCAGCAATTTTTTTAATATTACATAAGCTCAACTTTTACATGAGAATTATGTAAAAAAATTTTATATAGGTAGTGAAAGTATCATTGTAGCTAAATCTTTGACAACATATTTACGATATGGATATGACCTTTCTTCAATGATCCTGATCTCCAGACTGGTACCTACTAAAGGAAAACATCCTAAATCCAGGCAGTGGTTCTCAATCCCATCCAGACATTAAAATTATTTGAGGTGCTTTAAAGAAATATCAATACCCAGGTCCAACTTCAGACTAAGCAAATGAGAATCCCAGGAGATTGGTTCCGATATTTGGTGCTTTTTAAATGGATGATTCAAATGAGCATCTTAGGTTGAGCACCACTAGTCTATACTTTTTATAAATTAATGTTATGAAGTAATGATAAAAAGTATCCCAATTGTAATTAGATCCCTTTCTCTTTCTCTTATTTTTATTAGAGTCACATTCAGCTCTGTCAATGGAATGAGACATCATTTCATACTTAAATCTGGGAAAATTGTGAAAACTAAGCAGGGTTGACTTGACAAATCTTTCTTTACTATGCCAAGTCAATCAAGTGGCAATAATCACGAACATTCCTGAACAAATGATATTGCTTTCTCTGAGTCAGTTCCTGCACTGATGAGCTGAGTCATTTCTTACATGGATGAGTTGAGTCATGGCCATTTTGAAGTATTTAGGATTCAAGAGCACATATGGAAATAGTTGGGCTTTTGAACTTGTCATTTCAGCCAAATTTCAATTTTAGTAATTATTCCCCTTACTTCATTTCCCCATGATATTACAAGGTTGTTATTGTTGCCTCTTTCTTTTTAAATTTCATCCAAATCTTCTTGGTTTCAGCTGTGTACATTTAAAAACCAAAATGGTTTCAATTCTGATACAAATAGAAGTAGCCATGCTGAACTCCTGAATGACCTATTTTGTAGCTTAGGATAAAAAAACACTAAAATAAGCAAGAAAAATATCAGTGATAGATAAAATTGACATAATTTTACTAACTCTGCAAAGCAACTTTCCTCCTACTGAATCCTTTATTTCAAAGAGTCAAGACTTTTTCATTTTAAAACCTTAAGAAAAGCCCAGATGAGAAAAGAAAAGGTAATTTAACTTTCCCTAATTATTATCTTGCTATTTTTATAGTATTTACATATGTATAAAAAAGTTCTCATCCATTACCTAAATTTATTCTCTCTCTACGTAGTCAGAGAAAATGTTTTGACAGATAAGTAAATTGAGTTCAGCTTAATATTCCAGTGGTATGTTGGTAAATATTAAACTGACTTTGTGAGGAAAATGTGTATGAAGTCAGATAATTAAGTTTGCCAACTCATCCTAGAAAAAGTGCTACATACTACATTGCTGAGTATCACTACAGTCACTTTCAAGGTACTCTCCGGGAAGCTATGTACCAACATCAGCAAGTAGTCCACCCTTCAAAGCAATTTTAGAACTGTTTTTCTGGAATGGCCATCAGAGCTGTCATCACATGAGGTCAGGCAATTAAGTTCACAAACTCATCCTAGAAAAAGTGCCATGCACCTCATTGCTGAATATCACTATTGACACCAGATGACCAAGTGGAGTACTTCAAAAGTGACCATAGTGATTTTAAGCAATGACTTATATAGCCTTTTTTCTAGGATGAGATCCCAAACTTAATTTTCCAATCTCATATGTATCTAGGTGTATAAAAAGAGAGACATATAGACATAGATAGTACAGATGTTTGTTATAAGTTTTATTGCTATACAAGATGTGCAGCACATAATTTATAAATAATATTAAAACAAATATTACGCTAAATACCATACAGCCACTTGATTCTCACAGGGTCCTTCAATTGATTTCTACAAAAATTTTATATCAATAGCCAACCTATAGTTGCAATTGACAATACAAAAACTTGATTAATGTTTTCACATGTTATTAAGGAGAAAATTAAACAAAAAAGATGTATGCTAAACTCATTTCTTAATACTGTAAGTTATTTCCTTATTGAATCAAATAATAATTTTCAAATATTCTCTTTTCTGTGCTCTTCATAATGTAATAGCTATAGACAGGACACTTAATTTTAATATACATTATTAAATATATATTAAATGTATAATATACATTTTAACTACTTTCTTAAGCATAGACAATCAATAAAACCAGAAATCAGGTTCTAATTTGTAGCATTTGCTATTTCATGGTATAAATACTCCCAGCATAGCTGATCTCAAGCTACCAATGTGACATCACTGAATGCAGATGTGGGAAGAGATATACAGTAACACAACATTATATAGTATTTCCAACGTAAAGATACAATAGATGTAAATAATAACAAAAGCATAGATAATAACAAAACATACTATAATAATTGAAAGTGGTGAGTTCAGGGTATTTATTACCTTTGTTTTTAACATAATTCAGTTTATTATATGTTCATATTAACTTTTAATAACCACTTGCAGGATTCCTGAAAATTTCCTGAGTCAGCATGTGCGAGCTCTAGCATGCCACTGGCATGCTCTGTTCTTCAAGAAAAACCAGCATAAAATACATGGATCATGTGAACAATATTTCCTCCAAGCTCACTGTCCTGGACCTCTTTAGCGTGACCTTTTCTGACTGTGTCTCTTGAATCTGATTCTTACTCTGTACTTCCATGTATGAGTCTGTCTCTTACCAGTTACCTCACTTCACAATTGGCATAAGTGTATAGTCTTCTGTGCTCTCTCAGCTTTTCCTGAGTAATAGGGACTGTATTTGCCTTCATTTCAAATTCAGTCTCTAATTTGGGAACACTTCTGTCCATCACACCATCCCAATAGACTCACAAAGCAGTGGGATGTCCTCAGATACCCAAATTATATGGCAGATATTATTAGAAGCATTAAACTCAGGGCCATATCTTCTGACCCAATGGTTGGTACTCTTAAAAAAAATTGTGATTTTTTTAAATGAGAAGGAGATAGCTGATGGAAGAGACCACCCTTATTATTTTTTTTAACCTCTTATCTCCTTCACTACTTCAGTAGTGTGGGAAATGATTAATGAAGATCTGAGGGGTTAAAAGGCGGGGAAAGATAAAGGATCTCTGGCTCCTACAAAGATTCTATATACATATTAAAAATTTGATTTTGTTATTTTCATTCCTAAAAATATTATATTGATATCAAGCTTTATCTGTAATTGTGCTTTTAGAATCACAATATTTTGTTTTCCTTTAGTTATAATTTAAATTTAAACCCTCTGAAAATAACACCCTATCAAAGTATAATGTTTAATTTAGATTAATAGTTCCCATACTGAGTCACAGTGAATTTTAAATTTAGGAAAACTTAAAAGCAAAAGGAGAGTTTAAAAAGTCATTTAACTATAGATAGAAATATTTTAATGTTTCCCATTGCTGCAATTTAGAAGTCATTAAATAAGGGAAAATATATTTTATACTATGCTATTGCATTAGTAGTATTTTAAACAAAAATAAAAATCCCTTGCCAATAGAAACCAAAGGCATGTGAACTGTGCTATTCCTCTGCAATTAATTAGCTGCATGACTTTTTTCTTAGTATTTATTATGTTTTTCAAATGAGTATAGTTATATTGGTCTCACACTAAACAAACATTTCCTAATAAGAAATGGAGATTGGTCTGAATAAAAATTTTACATAATTTATATAATGTATAAGTTGAAGCTCATTTCAGCAACATAATAAAATAAACTTGGAACAAAGTTTATTCTTCTGACAGTGGTCAATTCATTAGAATGAATTTTGCTCTCCAGCTGTCACTGCCATGAATGATAGGGTTCTGCGTTGGGATGGTCAATCTCCAGGACATACAGGTAGACTGGAGTAAACTTTAGGGCAATATAATTGAATGTAATAGTGCCACATGATGATAAATAATGGCTTTTGGCTTAGCTACCCCTGTTCTAGCCTGTAAGCTTCACAGGTATTGCTGGGAAAGAGGCAAAGGGTATGTTTTCTAAATGCTACCTTCTAATGTACCAGATGATCAATTATTTTTGGGTTATCCCACAGATAAAGGAAAACGGAAGGCTCAAGAATTTTAAAACTCAGAAAATGCACAAATAGTAGCTTGGAGAGCAGTACAAAGCTAGGAAGAAAGAAAGACAGAGGAAAAAACATAGAAAATTGTTTGAAATTCTTCTGATACAGTCAGAAAAACAACAAGAAAGTTCAATTCCAAATTGGTGCTTTTCTGACAAATAAGTTTATGAGAGTACATACAGCATTTGGAAATGTTGCTATTTACTCAGCAATTGACAATTCTACAATCAATTTTCCACAACTCATTTTCTATATGGAAAAAAACAGTAAATATAAGTGTAAGATAACATAAGGTCCCTGAGTTTTTCGAAGGAAGTCATTAACTGAAGCATACCATAATAACCTGAAAAAGCAGTGGTATTTTAATGCATTTAATTAGAAACTGCATCATTCATATATTGGTATGTGTCTTGCAATTCCAAATAGGTAAAAATTATTATTTCTTTATTTTAAATACCTCTACACCATGAGACAAGTTATCATACTAAAATCAGTGCTCCCCACCCCACCCCCCCCACACACACACACAAACATAAGTTATGCTTAGGCTTGTTTTTCTCAATATTTGTCTTATTGCATTAGTTTTCTAAGGTCAAGTACCATAGAAGTTCTCAAGACATGTTCTATTTAAGAATAGAAAACAGCACAGGTAGAGTGAAAATGTTTCCAGTTTTGTTTTGTTTTATCTCAAGGTAGATTTTTTTCAGCACTCTGGAGAGTTCCTTCAGCTTGCTTGATGTAGTGATAATAATGTACTAATAAGAAACCCTGGTTCTTTTTTTACCATTCCCATGAGGTAAAACAAGGTACAGTTTTTTGAAGTTTAATAAGGGAACCATAGATAGTAGATGACTGAAAGAAGAAAATAATTCATGTTCACTGATTCATATCCTGTCAAAATTACAGAAGACATGAGATCTGCCCTATACGTGGGTCTCAAGGCTATGTCAGGTCACCACATTTCAGCCTTAGGCACTATGGGGAGAATGTGAGGATGCTTCTGACATGGCTTGTGTTCTTCAATCAACAAACATTCATTGATCCCAGGGTTAGGTGTGAAACATTTAAAGGCAAATGAGCCTGAGCCCTTACTCTCAAGTAACTCAGAGATAGCAAGGTACAGGAGTACACAGATAATGACCGTATCTCAAGGAAATTGGTTACTGCAGCTGTGCAAAAGGGTTATGGGCCCATCTAATCTTGCCAAAATGAGAAGTGAAATCATCACAGCTTTCACTGTGAGCCTAAAAAGGGATAATAGTTTACCCTGCAGAAAGGATAGGAGGAAAAAAAACATGCTTCAACACACAAAAGCATGAAAATCCCAGCAACTTTCCACATTTCACATGGTCCTGCCTTTAAGAATGTGAATTGAGAATAAAATTTCTTTTCCAAAATTGCAGTGATAGATTTTTTTTCTAAGTATTCAGTTACTGGTTTTAAAAATTAATATACATGGTAGCATAATCCAAAGATTTTCTTGGTTGTTATTTCTAAAGAGAAAAAGTGGAGAAAAATATACTTCAGTCCCTTCTCCCAAAAAAGAAAAGCTGAATTAATTCCCAGATGAATAGGAGGGAAATACATAAATTATTACAATACTTTTAAAATATTGACTCTCCTATTCAGACATTCCTAACTTTATTGCTTGGGAATGGCTTTGAAAAAAATCATAAAGTCTACTGTCAGTATAAAGGTTGAAAGAAAAAAATCATAAAGATGTTTTTTAGTATCCAATTTTTTGTGTCAGCTCTATGTGAATTAAATTCATAGTGGCTATGCATTATTTTTTTTGCCCTAATCCTGTGTTTTCTTCAGCAATGTCTTTCACAGGGATATTTCGTCCATATAGAATTCGCCATCTTTAAGGCAGTACCTACGTAGAATCAAAGAGTGGGAGGTAGTAACTCCAGAGTAAATTAAGCATGCTATATCATGAAACTGATTTATACTACAAAAAGCATTCAGTGCAGTAAAGAGATGAATATAGGCTCAACTTTGGAACCCATATCTCCTCTTGTTAAATATCGATACAAACAGCTTTTATGATCACAAATTCCCACCATGAGACAGTGCTACCCTCCTCCCTCAACAGAAAATGCCCTTGAGATCAATTCAAGAATCTTCTTTATGGAAACTTGTCAGGCTGACCCTATTCTGTTGCAAACAAGGGGCAGACAGGCATCTGTGGTCTTCAGAAATGACGTTAAGCTCTTTGCAATTATGTAAGCTGTAATTGTGGATTCTTGGAGTCAGGTGTTTGGAAGCTGGTACTTCCTAGTTCTTATCCACAGCAACTATTAGAATTCTTTTTGACTGCCATTTCCTTCATCAGAAAATGGAAATAAAAATGCTTCACATGATATTGAGGTAAAATAAACTAAAAGTATGAAGTATCTTTCAAAGATTAAGTGTTTGTTTCTTATTGACTATGTATTTTTTCATTTGTTATTTCAACTTAATATGTTATGCAACTTTAGTTACTCCCCTTATCTGTACTTGAAATGTCATAAAGTTACAGAAATTTGTGAAAATGATTGCATTGGAGATATGTGGATGTGTGACTGACCCTTTACCAGCACTTAAAGGTGAAGTCCAGATGTAGACTAAATGGTATAACAAAAATAAATGAAAAAGGAACACTCTTAAAACCACATACAAACCTGGCCAAGATTCTACCCAGCGTGTCAGACTCCAATGTTCACTTGCAACTGTAGTTTTACCCTACTCAATATACCCCATATTTCTTAGAGGACTAGGTGGTAATTTTCACAAAGACAGTGACTAGTTTATTGAAATTTTACAAAGAGTTTGTACTCAATGGTGTAGTAGCTTGTAGTAAGAGTTCCTTCCCTGAGTTTTAAGCCTCTTAGTGGTCACAACTAACACAAAAAATATGAAAACTCATTCTGGATTTTCCATCTCCAAAGGGTCCCCAGGGATTGGACATGATAATCAAAGGGAATAAATACATCACCTTTTGTCCAGCTCTATAGCAGGCTTAGTACAAGCTTCTTTTCAGCAAATTACATCCCTCACTAACATCGTCTAAACCCCTAGACCCTAGGCACAAAATGATCCAGAAACAACCTATAAGCTCAGTTGTGCACTACACACTTGTATACTTTAGAAAAACGTGCTGACATCCTTTAATACAATCACAGACATGCACATAACCTCACACACAAAACAACAAACATGCATTCAAGGAGGCAGTTTATTTATATGTCCAATTTGAGGAAGTCCCTAGGAAAAATTACCAGGAAAGAAAGCGAAGATATTGCAGTGAATCATATATTACCTTCTTCCACCTAGAAGAAGCACAAAAACTACTTGATAGTTATTTTTGTATTCAAAAAGAGTGGTCATCCAGGGATGGAATACCAAACCACAGGCTCTTAATTAGCTCTATCCTGGAATAGAGTAATTATATATAAAGGCATGTAAGCCCCAGAACCTTAGATGACTTTCCTGTTGCTAGAAAATTGTGGAATTTGGACTTTAGCTCTAACTCTGGGACTGATTAACTATAAAACATTTAGCAGACTCTGATTTTATTTACTCATTTGAAAAATGAGGTATTGAGGAAAACAGAAAGATTGGAACTAGAAAACTTCTGATCTTTCCCAGCCCTAATATGCCGTAGTCTATAATTCCTAATTGCTTTATATAATTAAAGAATCTGAAAATGCAGAAGCAATGAGAAAATGTCTACATTTTGGTTTTACTAGTAATAGCTATTTATAAATTTGCTTTTTAAGTTTGGTATACTGAAAATACAATCTCATCTGAGGCTTTATTAAAATACCTGGAGCTTTTTCTTTCTCACAGTTTTCTAAGCCTTCTCTGAACTTCCAGATTTTTAAGTGTAAGGGTCTTTGCTTTAATTTAGTATGTAAATTTCTCTCCATCTGTCTTAGTTTACTTGGGCTGTTATAATAAAATATGGAGGGCTTAAAATTAAGTTCATGAACTTATCCTAGAAAAAGTAGTACATACCTCATTGCTGAATATCAGTGTGGTACCTTTAAAGTACTCCCTTTGGGAAGCTATGCACTGATGTCAGCACCTAGTCCACCCTTCAAAGCAATTTTGGAACTCTTTTTCTGGAAAGACCATCAGAGCAATAGTTATGCAGCACAACAGCCCACATAACAATAATAATGAATGCCACTTAGCAAGACACCACCAAACATTGGCACAAACAGCTGTGCGTCACAGATATACTGTGGTTATGAAGACTTACCAAGTTGTTTGTACAGTGTTGCCAATATAAACACACAGTGGAGAGTTGTCAAACTTAATTATTAGACTGCATATGATGACAGCTCTGATGATAATTCTAGAAAAAAACAGTTCCAGAATTGCTTTGAAGGATGGAGTAGGCACTACCATCAGTGTATAGCTTCCCAAAAGGGGTACTTTAGAGGTGTCCATAGCACTTTTTCTAGAATGAGTTCTTGAACTTAATTGTCTGACCTTGTACCAAAAACTGGGTAGCTTATAAACAGCAAAAATTCATTTCTCACAGCTCTGGAGGCTTGGAAGTCCAATATCAAGGCACCAGGATTGTCAGGGTCTGATGAGGGTTTACTTTCTGCTTCATAGACAGATGTCTTCTTGATGGATTCTCACACATCAGAAGAGACAAAACAGCTCCAATGGGCCAGTTTTATAATGGTATTAATCCCATTTGTGAGGGCTCCACTCCTATGACCTAATAACCATTTTTTTTCTTTTTGAGACAGTCTCACAATGTCATCCATAGTAGAGTGCCATTTCATCACAGCTCACAGCAACCTCAAACTCTTGGGCTTAAGCAATTCTCTTACCTCAGCCTCCCAAGAAGCTGGGAGTACGGGTGCCCACCACAACTTCTGGCTATTTTTTTTTTTTTTTTTTGTAGAGACAGAGTCTCACTTTATCACCCTTGGTAGAGTGCCATGGCATCACACAGCTCACAGCAACCTCCAACTCCCAGGCTTAGGTGATTCTCTTGCCTCACCCTCCCGAGTAGCTGGGACTACAGGTGCCCACCACAACGCCCGGCTATTTTTCTGTTTTACAGTTCAGCTGAGGCCGGGTTTGAACCCATCACCTTCAGTATATGGGTCTGGCGCCCTACTTGATGAGCCATAGGTGCCGCCCCATCTGGCTATTTTTTGTTGCAGTTGTCATTATTAGTTAGCTGGCCTGGGCTGGATTCAAACCTGCACACTTCTGTGTATATGACTGGCACCATAACCACTGTGCTACAGGCACTGAGTCACCTAATAACCTTTTAAAAGGCTTCCTCTAGTACCATCACTTTGGGGGTTAGAATCTCAACATATGAATTTTGGAGGTACAGATATTCAGACCATAGCACCTCCTCAAACATCAAGGAATGACTGTAGTCACTCTGTTTCTAAGGCATATATGTCTGCAGAGTATAGGACTTTAAACATGGGGGATTATCCCATACAGAGAATAAAGGAGAATTTTATCATGAGAGAAGCTATAAATGAGTAAAAATTAGTTTTCATGTGTCCACATGTAACTATATCAAGTTAACAAGCATTTTTTTTCAAGCTACTTCAGCATGTTTAGCACTGTGCTCCATAGTCACTGTGAGGGACTAGCACCAAGCAGGAGCTAGAAATACTGTTTTCTCCCTGGGAAAGAAATCTGTAGAGAATTCAGTGCCCCAAGTATCTGCCAAACCTTATTTTAATTGTCTCCTATATTGAGACAGGCCATGACTTCAAAGAAGCAGCAATGATAGTGTGAAGTCTGAGTTGATTCAAATGTGGCCTGCTCAGTGGAACAGCTCAGCTTTATTCCTGTTTTCCCAGTTTTTGCCCTCCCCAGTTCTCCCACAGCTGGGTCAACTCATTTTAATCTTTTGCAGATGAAGCCTCACTATTTATTTTTGGGGTAATTTGTGTTTTAGCAGGATATAAATAAGTAGCCTCAAGCCCAGTGCCTCCATTTAACCAGGCTTATTATAGTGCCTCTTTTGCTGCAAGCTGGCCCCAGTTATGGACAGAAGAATGGTGTCCTGGGTTGCACTTACTATAATCCAAACTGTAGCTCTTCTGTATTCTTCCCATATTTCACCATTCCTACCCTGCCCCTCCAATTCCAGTCTACTTTGAAAATAGACAAATTCACCAAAAATCAATTCCCTGAAGGAACAATATTTTTCATGATGAAATTACTGAATTTTGTTTTTTTTTTTTTTGAGATAGTCTCACTCTGTCACTCTGGGTAGAGTGTTGTGTCATCATAGTTCACATCAATGTCAAACTCTTGGGCTTGCACAATCCTTTTACTTCAGCCTCCCAAGTAGCTAGGACTACAGGCATGCACCACTATGCCTGGCTAGTTTTTTCTGTTTTTTGAATAGATGAGGTCTCATTCTTGCTCAGGCTGGTTTCAAAATCTCGAGCTCAAGCCATCCACCTGGAGTGCTAGGATTACAGGTATAAGTCACCATGCTCGCCTAAATTGATTGAATTTAATGAATTTACTGATATACTAACATTTCATTTTAGGGAACATCCTTTGTGAATTTATTAAATGAATTTGGATATATTCCTATTGGGAATATATTCAAGAACATATTTTGCTTAAAAATGATCAAGAATGTATTGTTGAAGAAATTAAATATGAATATTCCTCATGAAGATAGTCTTTAAAAACGTATTCATAAAAAACTAAATTATTCTGACTCCCAGTATTGAATAAGCTGAAAATTATTTAAAATACAATTGAGTAAAATATATCAATTAAGGATAATCAAAAGGACTATTTTTCCACATGATATTTTGATAAGTGGAAAATTTAATCAAATGATTATTTGATAAGTCAATATTTTAGTGAATTTGCTTTCTGCAAATTGAGTTTTGGCAAAATTACCACCTGTGTTTTGTGTTATGCTTCTATAACAAACATCAGCCTTACTGGATTCCTAAGTTTTTTCTCACATCATCCATCACTGGCTGTGTGCTCTGCTACATCTTGTCCTCTTGCTCCATTTGGGTAGGACAAGGTAGCCAGGAATGCCGTATCAGTCACATAGGTAAGATGCGTCCTCTTTCAGGGACCAGTCCTCTGGTTTTGGCTAGAGGATTCCAGTCCCTGAAAGCAGGTGGGTCTTATCTATGTGACTGATACGTCATTGCTGGCTACTGTCCTACTCAAAAGGGCCCATGGAATGCTGAGCACAACCCTTTTTCCCCACTCTCCTGCTCAGCCTCCATGATGAATCTCAAGTCACAACAGAGCCAAAGGTTTATGCTCTTTCATTTTTAAATCCAGTGTTTAAATGTTTTTTAGTATCTCAGAATAATGTTGAATTTGAAAATTCTCAGGGAAATATATTAACTCTCTATGCTGAAAAAAAAATCTTTTCTGGATTTTAGCAGAATTTCTCTACTGGGAAAATCCTTATCATTTGGAATATGGTAGAGGTAGTTTGGCAAGAAAGTGGACGGTTTTTAAAGATGTATTTGATTCATGTGAAAATAATAATATTTTCCCTCTCTCATAAAGTTGAATATGTATTCCTGAGCAATTTGTGCTAGGAAGTAATCATATCTTTTAAAATATAGTACATTTCACCAAATTCAATTCTGAGTATTTGTACTTCCTAACACGACTTCCTGGCTCTTTCATCAAATGATAACTTTTATTTCCTCAATTAGACCTAGGTAAATTGTTGAGGTAGTTCCACCATACATCTTATATTGCTTATCCTCCCTCCCCCACCAGATATTATGACTTCATATTTAATATCTTAAAGCAATTAGACATTTCTGGCATGATATTAAACATTTCAAGCAGTTACTCTCTATAAGAAAAACTAAACCCTAAATATTTGAAGATAAATAGAGCTGAATTAATTTCCAAACCCAGCAATTTATATATTTAGCAAAAAACTTATTTTGTTGATACTCAAGAAAAATTCTAGTTTAAAAAGCTTGATTTCTCAGATCATTATGATGTAGCAATTGTTGATGTGCCACATTTAAAGTATGTAGTTACCAGAAAAGCAAATACATAATGAGCAACAAAAACACCTTAGTTTTTCAAGTTATTTTCTGTTAGTTTGTGGCAATGTGAATGGAACATAGGAGATCACATGAACAGCAAGAAGGTTGGGGTCCAGGGAATGCACCATGATGGTCTGCAGTGACCTTCTTCCAGTCATGACGTCACACTTAACTGTGTTTTGGAGGTTTTGTTTACAACGGTGGTTTTTAAAGCTGACTGACTGCACATTAGAATTACCTAATGATGCTTATTCCCCTCCTAGACTAATGAAGTCAAGTATTCTCCATGTGGAATCCTGGTATTTGTTATAGTTGTTTCTCTTCCTTTGCTCTATGTGAGGTTTGAATTCTTATGTCAAAGGATTATTTTTTTAATCTCAGAGTATTAGGGGGCACACATGTTTAGCTTAAATACTTTGTTTTTATACAGATTGAGTCAAGGTTATAAATGTGCCCTTCACCCAGATAGTGTGCACTGTACCAAACATGTGTGAATTTACCCCTCCCCTCCTCTCCCTTACCCTAGCTTGATTTTCTTTCTTTTTTTTTTTTGAGACAAGGTCTCAAGCTGTCGCCCTGGGTAGAGTGCCGTGACGTCACAGCTGACAGCAACCTCCAACTCTTGGGCTTAAGTAATTCTCTTGCCTCAGCCTCCCAAGTAGGTACCTGCCACAATGCCCAGCTATTTTTTTGTTGCAGTTGTCATTGTTGTTTAGCAGGCCCAGGATGGTTCGAAACCACCATCCTTGGTGTATGTGGCTGGCGCCCTGCCGACTGAGCTATGGGTACCTCCCCCCACCACCACCCCAGCTTGATTTTCACTGAGATTTACTTCCATATGTGCACCTAAGTGTTGATTGATTGGTTCCACCTTGGTATCAATTATATGTGTTTGTTTCTCCATTCTTGTGATGTTTCCCTTAAAAGAATGGTTTCCAGTTCCATCCAGGTTATCATAAAAGATACCAGATCTCTATTTTTTAATGGCTGAGTTGTGCTCCATAGTATGCATATACCACATTTTATTAATCCCTTTATGTATTGGTGAGCACTTGGGTTGTCTATGCAATTGTGAACTGTGCCGCTATAATCACCTGAGTGCAGATGTCCTTTATATAAAAAGACCTTTTCTCCTGTGCGGTATATACCCAGCAGTGGGATTGCAGGATCAAATGGCACACCTACTTTAAGTTCTCTGAGGTATCTCCATACCCTCTTCCATAGAGATTGTACTAGTTTGCACTCCCACCAACAGGGTGTGTTTCTCTCTGCATCTATGTCAGCACTAGTTGATTTGGACATTTTTGATAAGAGCCATTTGCACTGGAGTTAGGTAATATCTCATTGTGGTTATGATTTGCATTTCCCTAATGATTAGAGATGTTGAGGATTTTTTTTCTTCTTCCCTGCCCTGAGATGTTGAGGATTTTTTCATTTCATGTGTTTTTTGGCCGTTAGGCTATTTTCCTTTGTAAAGTTCCTGACCATGTTTTTGCCCACTTTTTTAATGGGGTTTTTGGTTGTTTCTTGTTGATTTGCTTGAGTTCTTTGTGAATTCTGGTTATCAGCTCTTTATCAGTTACATAGCATGCAAATATTTTCTCCACTCCTATATGCTGTCCTTTTGCTGTAATGATTGTTTCCTTGGTATTGCAGAAGATTTTTAATCTGCTTAATTCCCATTTATTTATTTTTGTTGCTATGATTACTTTTGGGGTATTCTTCATGAAATCTTTCCCAAGACCAATTATCTATAAGAGTTTTCCAACATTTTCTTTCAGAATTCTCATAGTTTTATGCCTTATGTTTAAGTCTTTTATCCATTGTGACTTTTTTTTTAATACAGAGACTCACTATGTCACTCTGCGTAGAGTACTATAGTGTCATAGCTCCAAGCAACCTCAAACTCCTGGGTTTGAGCAATCCTCTTGCCTCAGCATTCCAGGTAGCTGGGACTAAGGGTACCTGGCACAGTGTCTGGCTAGTTTTTCTACTTTTAGTAATACGGGGTCTCTCTTCCTTAGGCTTGTCTCAAATTCCTGAGCTCAAGCAGTCAACCCACCTTGGCTTCCCAGAGTCCTAGGATTATAGGCATGAGCCACCGTGCCTGGCCCATTGTGAATTAATTTTTGTGAATGGTGAGAGGTACAGATCTTGTTTCAGACTTTTACAGGAAGCTATCCAGTTTTCCCAGTACCATTTATTAAAATTTTCATTAAAATTTATTAAAAATTTCCCCCCACGAGGCCAGGCCTGGTGGCTCACACCTATAATCCCATCTTTTGGAGAGGACCAGGTAGGAGCATCACTTGAACACTAAAGTTTGAGACTAGTGTAGGCAATGGGGAGACCCTGTCTCTATAAAAAAAAAAAAAAAAAAATTAGCCAGCGATGCCCAGGAGTTTGAGGTTATAGTGAGCTATGATGATGTCACTACACTCTAGCCTAGGCTACAAAGTGAGACCAGATCTCAAAACAAAACAAAAAATATCTCCAAGAAACTCTGATGAATATACAGACTTGGAAAACACTGGTTTAGAGTATAATATCTGCTAGACTCAAAAAATAAAATAGCTGTGGGAATTTTTCTTCAACTCTTTCGGCCACCAGAGCCTAATCATTGGCTTTAATGTGTCTGCTTTAGAAATCCTGCATATGACATTGGCCTAGCTCAGGCGATGTTAGGCTTGAGTTTGCTTGGGACTTATTTGGACACCCGACTTAACAGCAGGCGGTTAAGCTAATGGGTTTTTTAAAACAATAAAAAACTCTAGCTTAACTCTTTTTCTTTTCTTTTCTTTTTTTTTTTTTTTAGAGACAGAGTCTCACTTTATTGCCCTTGGTAGAGTGCCATGGCATCACAGCTCACAGCAACCTCCAGCTCCTGGGCTTAGGTGATTCTCTTGCCTCAGCCTCCCAAGTAGCTGGGACTACAGGTGCCCACCACAATGCCCGGCTATTTTTTGTTTGCAGTTTGGCTGGGCCCACCCTTGGCATATGGGGCCAGTCCCTAGTTACTGAGCCACAGGTGCCGCCCACTAGCCTAACTCTTAAATGCTTTTATAAAGTTTTATATTGGTAGTTTGGAGTTAATTGATTTAGGCACAAATTGATATAATTTATTTGTGTTAATTATTAGTTCAGAATATTAAATTTGAAACACATTTATTGCTAAAAGAAAAAATGGGTAATGGATAAATTGATTAAGGAGGCATTAGGGACTTTTTGGAGTATAAAAGATCCTACTCTGAGAAATACATGGTAAAAGGCTATTTTTCTCAGCCAGGGTGGGGCCCCCCCATGATTCTCATCTGTATAATTGTTTAAGTTTCATGTATAATTAGCAATGGTCTCTACATCTTAGCTAAGTTAAGGTACAAGAAGAATCAAAAAGTGTTTCAAGAAGATGAGCAATAGGTTTAGCATGGTTTCTTGAACACCTGGTATTAATCACGAAGACAGGCATCTAGACGATGAAATAGTTCTGACACCCCTTTATGAATTAGCATCAAGTTAATCATGCTTTAGTCTTTCCCTTCCATGAGGGCAGAACTATGCTCGTGTGTGAGAGATGTGTGATCCCTTAACAGCAACTGAGCATGGCATGTTGTAGATAGAACTTTGGAATGAGGGGAAGAGAGCACAATAATTAAGCCAATGAAAGTGTTATAATTATCTCTTTATTTTTTCACATAAAGGAGAGTTTAGATAATGCCTTAAATGGAATAATGTTTTATTTTTATCATCTATATAAATAATGTAGTACAATCACATAAATGTAAGAACAAATATTGTAGATTCATTGCAAAATATTGTCTTTTCTTGCTTATTTTTTTTGTTGTGTCATCCTATTTGTGTTAAATGACTGTGACAACAGTGGGAGTTAGAAGTGATGGATATGAGTTCAAAAAGTAGAAAAACCTTTATACCAAGTTATAATTTCACAGGTAATTATTTGAGTTTCTGGAGTAGAATACAGTTAGTTCCTTGGTACACTGATAGAATAAAAGCTTAGTTCCAAACCACTGCATGCTACTGCTACTTGCAGGTTTAGCCAATAGAAGAAAATCACATACAGACGCAGCAGGAGCAGGGGTTTCAGAGGGCAAGGGAAGATGGCCATTCCAGCTAAAATACGGAACAGATTTGTTATTTCTTAGTCTTGTTGCTCTATTCAGGCCCTCCGGGATTTGGATGATGTCCACCAAAATTGGTGAGAGTAATATTCCTTACTCAGTCTACTGAGTCAATGGCTACTCTCTTCTATAAACACTCTTACAGAAATAATGATTTATTGCTATTTAAGAATTCCTTAGTCCAGCCAAGTTGATATGTAAAATTAATTACATACTTTTCATAATCTGGGATATAAACAACTATCCATGTTCAGCATAATTCATCTCTTACAATGTTTGTTTGGAACTAGGGAACACAAATTATGAGGAAATATAATTTAATTGATAATAACTTTCAGTATTAGGACCCATTGAGCATGTTAAAAGTTAATATTCTGGCACATCTAGTCTAGTCCTCTGGCAAAAATAATGTTCTAGTTTCAAGCTGACAAAATGGCTGAAAGGTAATTTGGACAGGAAGTTATGCAGATTTAATGGTGACAAAATGACCTGTGGTAAGCTGTGATGATCTACAATGGTGATATGCTGAGTAGAGTTCAATGGGGAGGGAAAAACTCTTCTAAAAAGATGAGAAGCATTTGAAAAAATACATTTATAAAAAGTAATGATTTGGCATGAAACTATTGAGGACAAAATATCCTCAATCTTTTGTTAAAATTTTTAGGTAGGCTCGGTGCCTGTGGTTCAACCGGCTAAGGCGCTAGCCACGTACCCCTGAGCTGGCGGGTTCAAATCCACCCCGGGCCAGCCAAACAACAGCCAAACAACAATGGTGGCTGCAACCAAAAAATGGCCAGGTGTTGTGGTGGGCACCTGTAGTCCCAGCTACTTGGGAGGCAGAGGCAAGAGACTCGCTTGAGCCCAGGAATTGGAGGTTGCTGTAAGCTGTGATGCCACAGCACTCTATCCAGGGTGACAGCTTGAGGATATGTCTCAAAAAAAAAAAAA
>CAUYRH010050492.1:0-16013 GCA_963574655.1 Perodicticus potto | reverse complement strand
TTTTCTTTTTTATTAAATCATAGCTGTGTACATAGTGCAACCATGGGGTACAATGTGCTGGTTTCATATACAATCTGAAATATTTTCATCAAACTGGTTAACATAGCCTTCATGGCATTTTCTTAGTTATTGTGTTAAGACATTTATATTCTGTATTTAGTAAGTTTCACTTGCACCCTTCTAAGATGCACCATAGGTGTGATCCCACCAATTACCCTCCCTTCACCCATCCTCCTCTCTCCCGTCCTCTCCCTTGTCCTTTTCCCCACATTCTTATGCTATAATTGGTTTATAGCCTTCATATGAAAGCTATAGATTAGTTTCATAGTAGGGCTGAGTGTATTGGATACTTTTTCTTCCATTCTTGAGATATTTGGCTAAGAAGAAAATGTTCCAGCTCCATCCATGTAGACATGAAAGAGGTAAAGTCTCCATCTTTCTTTAGCAGTGGAGACAGTGGGCAACCTTGCCTGGTTCCTGATATGAGTGGAAATGATTTCAATTTAACTCCATTCAATACAATGTTGGCTATGGGTTTGGGGTAGATGGCCTCTATCAGTTTAAGAAATGTCCCTTATATATCAATTTTCTTAAGTGTTCTGATCATGAAGGGATGCTGGATATTATCAAAAGCTTTTTCTGTATCAATTGAGAGAATCATATGGTCTTTTTTTTTTTTTTTAATTTTTTTTATGTGCTGAATTGTATTTATAGATTTATGTATATTGAACCAGCCTTGAGACCCTGGGATAAAACTCACTTGGTCATGGTGTATAATTCGTTTGATGTGTGACTGGATTCTGTTTGTTAGGATCTTGTTGAATATTTTTGCATCAATATTTATTATTGATATTGGTCTATAATTTTGTTTTCTTGTTGGGTCTCTCCCTGGTTTAGGGATGAAGGTGATGTTTGCTTCATAGAATATGTTGGAAAGTATTCCTTCTTTTTCTATATTTGGAAAAGGTTGAGTAATATAGGTACTAGTTCCTCTTTAAATGTTTGGTAGAATTCTGATGTGAAGCCATCTGGTCCTGGGCTTTTCTTTTTAGGGAGATTTTGTATAGTTGATGCTATTTCAGAACTTGATATAGACCTGTTCAACATTTCCACTACATTCTGGCTTAGTCTTGGTAGTTGGTTTGCTTCCAAGTATTGGTCAATGTCCTTGAGATTTTCATATTTATGAGAGTAAAGTTTCTTAGTTATTCTGTAAGTCTTTAAGGATTTTTTGAATTTCTGGGGAGTCTGTTGTTATTTCGTCTTTACCATTTCTGATTGATGAAATTAGAGATTTTACTCTTTTTTTCCTGGTTAGATTAGCTAAAGGTTTATCTATTTTATTGACCTTTTCAAAAAACCAACTTTTTGATTTATTTATCTGTTGTATAATTCTTTTGTTTTCAATTTCACTTAATTCTGATCTAATTTTGGTTATTTCTTTTCTTCTGCTGGGTTTAGGATTGGAATGTTCTTCCATTGCCAGTTATTTGAGATGTCCCATTAAGTTGTTAACTTCCTTGCTTTATGTTCTCAAGGAAAGCTTGCAGTGCTATCAATTTCCCTCTTAGGATTGCCTTTGCAGTATTCCAGAGATTCTGACAATTCATGTGTTCAGTGTTGTTTTGTTCCAAAAGTTTGGTAATTTCCTTCTTAATCTTGTCTATGACCCATCTATCATTCAGCATAAAGTTATTTAGCTTCCATGTTTTTGTATGAGTATGCAGATTTCTATTGTTACTGAGTTCAACTTTTATTCCATGATGGTCCGAGAAGATGAAAGGAATAATTTTTATTCTTTTAAATTTGCTAAGGTTAGATTTGTGACCGAAGATGTGATCGATTTTCGAGTATGTTCCGTGAGCTGATGAGAAGAATGTGTATTCAGTTTTGTTAGGTTGAAATGTTCTGTAGATGTCTGTTAAATCCAAATGTTGAATGGTTAAGTTTAAATCTAAAATTTCTTTGCTGAGCTTCTTATCGGAGGCTCTATCCAACACTGCTAAAGGAGTGTTAAAATCTCCGACTACTATGGTGCTGGAGGAAATAAAATTGCTCACATGTGTTAGAGTTTCTCTTATAAATTGAGGCACATTCTGGTTGGGTGTATAAATATTAATAATTGAAATCTCATCATATTGAGTATTACCCTTAACAAATATGAAATGCCCATCCCTATCCTTCCTTATTTTTGTTGGTTTAAAGCCTATTTTGTCTGTGAATAAGATTGCAACATCTGCTTTTTTCTGCTTTCCATTTGCCTGGAATATAGATGACCTTCCCTTCACCCTGAGTCTATATTTATCTTTTAAGGTAAGATGAGATTCTTGTATGTAGTAGATATCTGGCCTGAGTTTTTGTATCCAGTCAGCCAACCTGTGCCTCTTCAGAGGAACGTTTAAGCCATTCGCACTAAATGATAATATTGATAAGCCTGGTAGAATTTTGGGTATTGAGTTGTTTGAAAGTCCAGTGGACATTTTTAATCCTTTTTGCACTGTGGAAGTTGAAATATGATCAGAAATTTCTGAGTGAGTTTACTTTTGTGGTGGAGGATTGCCTGGTCATTATAGAGGATAGATCTGAGAATATCCTGGAGAGCTGGTTTAGTTATGGCAAATCTCTTCAACATGTGCATGTCATTAAAGTATTTAATTTCTCCATCATAACTGAAACTCAGTTTAGCTGGATACAGGATCCTGGGTTGCAAGTTATTTTGTTTTAAAAATTTTAAACAAAAATTTGTTATTTTGTTTTAAAAAGATTAAAAGTCAATGACCACCCTCTTCTAGCTTGAAAGTTTTCAGCAGAGAGATCTGCAGTTATTCTGATATTTTTCCCCTTATAGGTTATGGTTTTCTTATATCTGGCTGCTTTCAGAATTTTCTCCTTCATATTAACTTTAGTGAACTTAATTATGATGTGCCTGGGGGATGTCTTATTCAGGTTGAGTTGTGCTGGGATTCTGAAACTGTCTGCTATCTGAATTTCAGAATCTCTTGGCATATCTGGAAAGTTCTCTTTCATAATCTCATGAAAAAGAGCCTCTGTGCCTTGCGAAGTCACTTCATCTCCTTTAGGGATTCCTATAAGGCAAATATTGCTTTTCTTTGAATTATCCCAGAGCTCTCTGAGAGAATGATACATTTTGGTCTCCATTTCTCTTCCTCTTTGAGAGTTTGGGAGCATTTGAAAGCTTTGTCTTTAATGTCAGAAATCCTTTCTTCTGCTTGCTCTATTCTGTTACTGAGGGATTCTACTGTATTTCTCAGATATTTGAGGGCTGCAAGTACTTGTCTCAATGTGTCAAAGTCTTTGGTGATTTTGTCTTTGAATTCCTTGAATACTTGAGATAATTTTTGAAATGCTCCTTGAATTTCTAATTCCAACTTTTCCTCTATTTAATTAATCTTATTTGCAATCCAAATTCTGAATTTGGTTTCTGACATCTCAGCCATCTGTTTATGAATGGGATCTTTAGGTGTGTCTGCCAAATTGTTCCTTGGGGGAGGGGTTGATCTACTTTGGTTATTCATGTTACTAGAGCTTTTCTGCTCATTCCGCCCCAGGATTATTTAATGCTGTTTGGCTAGATGAGCAGATAAGGAGGATTTGGTTTGGGGGCTCCAGGAGTAGAGATTAGCCATTCCTTTGCCCAAAAGCAGGGACTGGTGTCTGTACCTGTCCCCCTAGAACTTTGCCAAGGACTCATACAGTGCTATAGCCTCAGAAACTGGGGACCTTCTTGGTGTGGTGGGGCTAAGTGGCTCTGTCTTATTTTCAGCTGGTTTCTGTCTTACCATAGTGAATCAGTTACTCTCCATTGAATTATCAGCTGTGGAAAAATACTAGCAATTGAGTCACCCAGCCCCCATAGACAATAATTAGAAAAGGAAAATCAAACCTTTCCACAACCACACACCCAGGGTACCAGCTGGATATTCCTCAAGTGATTGGCCCAATTTAAGAAGTCCAAATCAATTGTCCCAGGCAGCACTGGTCTCAGGTGGGAAAGTTCAAAAAGTCTCTGGCAACTAGATAGCAAGGGTCTGCTGGCAGCTCAAATATGACTTGCTCCAGTGCTCCCTGACATCAGAAGGACTCACCCAGCAAATAAATTTGTCTGGGAAGGTTTATTTCTCCTTCCCCACCTTGCATCTCTGTCACACCCAGTCACTGGTAACCCCACAGGGCTGTGATCCATTTCCCTCCAATGAGCAGATGCTCCAGGAATTTGCACCTGCCTGAGTCACAGGGAGATCTATGTCTCCTTAGCCAGGCTGCCAAACTCTGCCACCATCCGGCAGGTGGAGTTGAGGCCTGACAACCTCAGGTGCTTAATGGGGGCTGGGGTATTTCACTCAGTTCTGGCCCTGCCCCTGATTGATGCTGCTGGCAGAACAGAACAACTTCGCAGAATTTGTTTCTGTCCTGGCTATGTTCCCCTGGGGATCAGATGCTGTTTGAGCAACTCTGCCCTGTCTGTGCCACTGCCCATTCTCAGCTGCAGTTCTTATTACAGCAGATTCAGACTGAACAGGCACTTAGCTGTCATTTCTAGCCACTGCCTACCCTCTTTGTCTCAGCTTAATCCCCTGAGTGTTGGGTGCATCTGAGGCTCAGCGAGGCAGTCCTCTCGGTCAACCGCGCCCTGGGAGTCTGCTGTCTCTGCATGCATATTCTAGTCCCTGTGCTTGGCCCAGGTCAGTACTGCCTCAGGCATACCCTTTACTCACAGGGCCTGAATTTCTGTCCCAGTTCTGTTCCGCTAGTGGCTGGTACTGGAGAAGATGCCTGGCTTCCTCTGGTTGCCCAGAGAGACTGGGAGTGTCCTTACAAAATATCCGCAGGGGTGTGAGCCTTATTGTTCCTGCTGCTGCGGCTGCTACTCTGTGCCTCGGGCACCACCACTCCTATAGGGTTCCCTCTCAGCTGAGGTTCCCTCTCAGCTTACCGGCCTCTTCCTTTTCCTGTGCCGGAGAATCAGCACAGGTCAGCAATAGCCCATGCCCTATCCACACCCCTCAAGAAAATGCCCAAGAATCTAGACTCCATGGGGGACAGGCCTCTAGACCTCTGTGAGAGTGGAGGGGAGTTCTGGGAGTTCAAATTACAGGTAGAGAATATATACAATTTTATACAGTTTTATGTTTGCTGGGAGAGTGCGATTGCACTCTAGTAGGGGAAGGAGGTCTGGTTTTTAGAGGGTTTCTCCCTTGGGCTAAAATGGGAGGATATTTGAACTCTGCTCACTTGTTTGTATGGAGTGTACTGCCAGCCATTCTCATGGGGGAGGGGAATCCTGTCCACTTGGCAATGTATTTTGTACCTTTTGTTTGTATCATTGGGGTCACAGCTCACCTCAGCAGGGTTAATGTTCATTCTTCAACCTTCTCTCTTGGCTCAGATCTGAATCATTGACTTTCTTGCTAAACTTCTGTCCTTTAACTCTCCTGGATGGGAGCCTCTGTGGAAAGCTGGCTCCAGTCTGCCATCTTGCTTCCACCCTCCTTTAATCCCTTTTCTAACACTCCTCCTATCTATATGTAGATTCAGGTTGCAATTTTTCTCTTTGATTATTTTTTTAAAAACATTTCTTGTGAAGTGTGTCTACATGTTTCCTCATTTTTTGTTTATTTAAGAAATATTTATTGCTTATTCCTTCTTGAAAGATAATTTCATTGGATTCCAAAATCAAAATTGGATTCTTGTTTCTCTCAACACTTTAAATATTTAACTCCACTCTCTTGTTAATGAAGAACATGAAGAAACCTGAGCGGTTTATGAAGAGCAATATAATGTAATTCTTTTTCATTATCTTGTACAGTTAAGGTGGTTTCCCCTTCTTTGAAAATTTTCTCTTTGTCCTTATTTGCAATTTGCATGTTGTAGACCTGGGTGGGATTTTTTGTGTATATCTGGATTGATATTCTCTGAGTTTCCTGGACCTGAGATTTGATGTTTCTCAATAATTTTGGAAATTCTCAGTCATTATTACAATACTTCACACATTTCTTCTGACCTTTTTCTGTTTCTTTCCTTCTGGTATAGTAATTATACATACACAGTCTGACAATTAAGTTTGTGAACTTGCCACTGTGTACTTATGTGTACAGTACTGTACAAACAGCTCAGTAATGTTTCATAACCTTGGTATATCAGTGTCCCACAGCTGTGCTCATATTAACATGTGGCAGTGTCTTGCAGAGTGGCATTAATTATCATTGTTGCATGTTTTCACATGCTGTTGTAAAAATGTCAAGCTTGAGTTACAACAATGAACATTTAATTTTTTTGTTAAATTTGGCAAGAGAAAATGTCTATTCTACCAAAAGCAATCTACAGATTCAATAATATCTCCATTAAAATGCCAACATCATACTTTGAAGAACTGGGAAAATGGTACTTAGTTTTTGTATGGAAACAGAAAAACCCTGTAGAGCAAGGCAATTCTTAGTGATAAAACCTTGGCAAGAGGAGAAGTGAAATCATAAACATGCTTCAAAGTTTATAGGGATAATGCCAGAAAGAAAATGGTAGTGTACAAAAGAATTAAATGTTTTTCTAGGGGAGAGAAAGAGTCACTGATAAAGAGAAGTCAGGGCTGTCAGTAACAAGAAGAACTGATGAAAATATTGCAAAAATCTTGGCCAGCAGCTCATGGCTCTTGTATCACAACAATGCACCAGCTCACACAGCACTTTCTGTGTGGGAATTTTTAACTAGTATACAACTAGTAAAAATTCCAGCTATTCCAGCTGGTGTAGTAACTGTACTGGAATACTCTCCCTACTCACCTGGCTCCCAATGACATTTTTCTTTACCCAGAGATAGAGGAAAATATTTTGATGACATTCAGGACATCAAGGGTAATATATTGACAAATTCAATGATTATTCCAGAAAAGGACTTCCGAAATTGCTTCAAAGGGTAGACTAGTTATGACTAGGCACTGTTGTGACCCCTATGGCCCTGGTCTCGATCAGCAGAAGGGAGCCAGGTGAGATGCAATTAGAAGTACAAGCTTGTAGGAGGCAGGCTAACCTTGAGTGCAGGATAGCCCAGAGCAAACTCTGCAGTAGCCTTTTATTGAGACAGCACAGGACAGGTGAGGGGAGTATTAGAAAATGACTATGTGCCCAAGGATTGCCATGGGCTTGGGTTTTTGCTCTGCAAGGAGCACCTGTGGGAGAATTGCCCGAGGGCTTGCCTCCCAGTTGCAAATCATCTTGCTCAGAGGGCATCAGGCTCTTTGGTGTCCTCTACAAGGCACTGCCATCAGTGCATAGCTTCCCATGGGGAGTACTTTGAGGGTGACTATAGCGATATCACCAATGAGGTATGCAGCACTTTTTCTAGGGTGAGTTTGCAAGCTTAACTATCAGACCCTTTTACATTGCATCTTTTTAATTATCCACAGTTCTTGGTTATTTTTTCCCATTTCTTCATTTTTTTTTCTCTTTTCACATAAGTTCAGGAGGTTTATATTGACTTATCTTCAAGGTCACTAATGGCTGCTCGGCATTATCTATTGATAAGCCCATCAAAGATGTTCTTTACTCCTATTACAATGTTTTTGGTTTCTAGCACTTCCTTTTGATGCTGATAGTTGGCACCTCTCTACTTACTCCACCCATTTGTACTTGCATATTGCCCTCTTTTCCATAGAGTCCTTAACATATTATAGTGATTTAAGGTCTCTATCTGATAATTCCAACCTTTGTGTCATTAAGTATTTGAATATCATCTTAATGCTTGTTTTGTCTTCTCAGATAACCTATTTTCTTGCCTTTTACCATGCATTGTAATTTTTTGTTGAAAGGCAGGCATGATGTATGTAATAAAAGAAATGGACATAATCATGATTTAAGTGTGATTTTCTGTATTAATCAGACTAAGATATGGGTTGTGTTTATCGATTGCTGCAGCTGTAGGTGTCAGAGAGCTTCAGTTTCTTTGTTAATTCTTCCTTCGGTGCTATCTTTGTGTTTCCCTAAAAAGTCTTCTTTAAAGAGAATCTGTGTTTTGCAGCTTTTTTGATTGTAATCCTCTATAATTATACTGGAGCCTTGTTACTCAAGGGTAAGATACTAGGGTTAAAAAGCATGAAATGATCTTTATAATGAAGTATCAGGGTGGTTTTTGCTTGTTTGTTTGATTTTTAGAGGGCCTGAGTCCTTGGCTTATAACCTCCAGAAATATTTCTCAGCGTCTTCTTCTCCCCTCAAGTGAGAAAGTAAGGCTGGGGGTAGCGGGGGTGGTTTGGAGTTATCTAATTGCTCTTTCTCTAGGTCAGGTAAGACTCTGGTAAAGTTGCTTCCCTTAAGGGCAGGCCTTTGTTAATGAAGAACAGAAGGGTCTGGCATTTTTCAAAATGATCAATTTGAGGAGAATTAAACTATACACTTTGAATCCTTTAATCCACAAACATGGCATATCTCTTTATTTATTTAATATCTCTCAGGACTGTCATGTAGTTTACAGGGAAGAGGGCTTAAACATTTTTTCATTGACTTTATTCCTAAGTATCTAAATATTCTTTGATGCTATTGGAAGTGGAATCTTTTTAAATCTCTTTTCTAATTGTTTGTTGCTAATTACAGGAAATCAAATTATTTTTGTGTAAGACCTTTTATCCTTCAGCCTTGCCAAAATCATTTATTAGGTATGTAAATTCATTATAGTTTTTATTTTGTGGTTTCAGTAGGGCTTTCTACATAAACCACCATGTTGCTTGCAAATATTGTCTGCAAACCTATTTACATCAAGTCTGTTCCCAATCATTTTAGTATAAAACAAGTGATGATATCAGCCTACTGGTCACAAGAGCTCAAGACTCCCTATGGCCTAAGTTAGGCCAAACTCTTTGGCCTGGTAATAGTGGTCTTCACATTATGAGACGAATCCATAAAGGAAGGTACCCTATGACGCTGTGTAACCTCAGGGTGGGTACAGCGACCTCACCAGGCAGCAGTGGGCCTGGCTACTGTCGCAATCTAGGTACGAGGTTTGCAGGGGGCTGGGAGTCGTGGCAGATTCTACTTCCTCGGTCTATCAGATTTGTCCTCAAATCTGGTTCCACTTGGTAAGAGAGATGCAGCGGTTCTAGGACAAATAGGTAGGATACCTCCACCTAGCAATGTGGTTCCACTTGGTAAGAGGGATGCAGCAGTTCTAGGACAAATAGGTAGGATACCTCCACCTAGCAATGTCTCTTTTGCCATTTGCTATGAAGCCTGAGGTGCTTCACTCCTCAGAGTTAAGGCATGGTCCTGTCCTAAAGTGAAAATCAAACAGTAGATTGATCTAATGACTCCTTCTCATTGATTAATTAGCTGGAAAGATTTCAGATATAAATATGGCAACATTAGGTCATTCTCAGCAATTATAACCTCACTGTGAATTACTTTCTTTAAACGAAGAAACAGGTTCAGGGATTTGACCAACGTCACATGGCAATTTGAAAACTGTGAAATATGCTTGACTTTTCTGTGGAATCAGCCAGTGCTTCTTGACTTTAAATACTGTGTGTGCATGTGCATATTTGTTCATTTCTGCTTGCCTTTAGGTATGTGGTTGATTACAGTAGTTTCAGATGCGCTAACAGAAGCCATGCAAACATCTTTCTGTTGGAAGCCGGAGGGGGGGGGGGTGTGAATCCCTGGGGCTCAAAGGTAACTTCCTGAAGTTTCCTGAGGTGCTGTGAGGTCAGAGAGATCTCACCTTGAACCCTGCTCCCTTTGTTTGCTGATCTTTAGGAAGTAATTTATTCTCCCTGAGCCTCGGTTTCTCCATCTGGAAAATAAGGATAGTAATAGCTACTTTGAAAGCCAGGGATTCTCAATCTTGACACTATTGACTTTTTGGACTAGATATTTCCTTTTTGGGAGGAGCTAGGACATTTAGCAGTATCCCTGGCCTTTACATATAGATGTCAGGAGGACCCTTTTTCTCTAATTGTGGAAACCAAAAATGCCTATAAGCATTGCACTTGCCCATGAGAGGCAAAATAATCAAGGCTGAGAAGGACTGCTTGAGCATTAACCGGTATGTGCTCCCCGTCCTCACAGAGTGCCTGGTGCTGTGGGCCCCTTGTCCTTGGGCAGTGTGAGTGTTGCTGTTTCTTCCCTGATCCCCATGCCCTTCATCCCCAGGGATCTGTCTCCTGTCATTCCTCCACATTAAAGAACGCTCCCCATGGAAGAAGAGATTTTCTGGTTTTGGAACAAGAAATGAATTAGCTCCTCAGTTAGTGCATCTTAGTCACCCAAATGGGTTTAAACTGGAAAGCTACCCTGCTGGCATCATTCTCAAAGCTGCCTCAATGTTTTCCTTTGTATCGTTGATGAACTCATTCACAAATTGCAGGCTCAGCTAAAAAAATTACATGTATTATTCTTGATAGTTGTGCTTTTATTTGTGTGGGAAGGTGCTGAGAGGTTTTTTCTTTTTCTTAACCAAGAAGCAAATGCATGTTTAAAATGTGGGTTTCAGATGCAAGCAGCATATTTGGGGTATATTGTGGAGAAAACTGAGCCAGTACAGGGCCACTGATTGCTGAATGTGGAAAGAAGGCCCATTGTGGAAGGATTTTAGAGCTCCTGATTAAAATGCAATCTCTAAGACTCGGGTACAACAATGGTGATGTACACTTACTGCCACAGGTCCTGGTGTTCACTAGCGGTGGTGAAAAAGAGATCCTTACTCAAGAAACAATTAGGGGTAATGTGAGTGGCTTGTTGAGGTAAGAGGGCTCTCAGGCCTAGATGTGGGTCCTGGGCCTGGGCCAGGCTCCTGGCTCTGGTTGGCAAAGTGGAGGTATGGCATGGCCCCCACTTGTGAGAACCTCATCCCTCACATTCCTCCCAGACATGGTAGGGAACAGTGCGATTTAGAAATCATTGCTGTGAGGTTAAAACTAGAAGCTCTTTGGGAGGAAAAGCCACATGCAGTGTGGACCTGGTTCTAATCTGACCTCATGTTTTTAATAAACTCTCTTGCTGACGTGTATGGATGCTCTAACAAGCTCCACATGAATCTCAGAAGCATCATTAACTTGAGAGGTCTGTGTATTGAGCAGCTACTTGGTGCTGAAGAGCCAGCAGCAACCTCAGATGAAACTACACTGTCGGGCTTCTAATATGTAATTCCAACCTTGAAAGGCCTGGGAGGTGTATGGTTTTGGATTCCTGTTACAGATAAGAAAATTGAATCTTGGCTGGGTGCAGTGGCTCAGGCCTGTAATCCTAGTAGTCTGGGGAGGTTGAGGAGGGTGGTTTGTCTGAGCTCAGGAGTTTGAGACCAGCCTGAGCAAGAGCAAGACTGTGGAGTATCAGCTGTGAGGCAGCAAGGCCCCAATAGCCTCGGGAAATGTTCAAAGAACAACCACCAACTGCTTCTCCTCCGAGAACAGCATTCTTTTCTCCTCTGCCAGAAGTCAAGTAGCCCCTACCTACTTTCCTTTTTATCTTTTGAGGGAAAGCACATAGCTTTTCCTTCCTAAAGTTAATCTTTACTCCATGTACTAGATTCACGTCAATTTCCCTCTAGTAAGCAACTTTGTTTAAGCCACTTGGTTTAAATAAGTGACCTTGTTTAGATACTATATAATAAATCTATTTTCATGGTTCAGTGCTGGCTGTGGTCTTAGCTGCTCCAGTCCTTGTGATCCCATCTTTGCCTCTTGTGTGTTTTATTTCCTCATTTCCCACCATTCCCACTCTGGTTGGGTCCCTCTTGCACTGTTTCTTGAAACAAGACCCCATCTCTAAAAATAGCCAAGTGTTGTAGCAGGTGCCTGTAGTTCCATCTTCTTAGGAGGCTGAAGCAAGAGGATTGCTTGAGCCCAGGATTTTGATGTTGCTGTGAGCTATGATGCCACAGCGCTCTACCCAGGGTGACAGAGACTCTGTCTGAAAAAAAAGAAAGAAAACTGAGTCTCATAGAAGCCAATGGTAATGATGTACAAATAAAGGACTTCAACCCAGTTCTGTTTGCTTCCAAAGCATATGTTTTTGTTTTTTTGTTTGTTTTACTCTCCACAGATGCAAAGGCTGTGATGATGTCTGGTTAGTTGAGGAAGCTCAGGGATGATGAGATTGCAGGTAGTGACAGCCTGTTCCTCAGGGGTAATGGAGATGGAGTAGCCAGGGCCACACAGCCAGTGCCACTCACCATGCAGAGCCCATGCCTGGGGTCATTGGAGAGTCTCGGAAGCCCCTGCTCCTACTTTACACATCAGCCACACCAAATTCCTGTGAGTCCTCAACCTTAGCTCTGGCTGGCTGTGCAGAGATTATGTGTGATAACTGTTAAAATGGAGATTCCAGGACCCTAGCCTGGAGCTTCTGACCCAGTAGGTCTGGGGACAGGGCCCTGAAGACCTACAGTGTCTAATATCTGGGCCATGGACTCTCAGAATAGGCCACACAATAGGAGGTGAGGGGAGGTGATCATGTGACTCTGCATCTGTATTTACAGCCCCTGCTATTGCTGCCATCACCACCTGAGCTCCGCCCCTGTCCCATCAGCAGCAGCAGCAGCAGCAGCAGCAGATTCTCAGAGGGGCATGAACTCTACTGTAAACTGCATGTATGAGGGATCTAGGTTGCGAGCTCTTTATAAGAATCTAATGCACACCCCTCAGTCCCATCCACAGAAAAATTGACTTCCATGAAACCAGTCCCTGGTGCCACAATGCCTGGGGATGCTGTTCTGGACAACAATGTGTGTGTAAAGCTCTTGGATGGTTCTGACACACTGCCAGTTCCTACTCTCGTCCTTGTCCCTCTGCCCAGGACACCCTCCCCCAGTCCCTTTCCCCAGTGATTCCACCTCATCCTTAGCCCAGCTCACTCCTCCCATACACCAGATTGATCTCAGCACTGCTCTCCTGTGCACCCTCAGTGGCCCTCACTCCAAATTTTCATCTTAGCTAGTTGTAAGTTTGTGTACTAAAATCGCCTGTGTCCAAGAGCAAGGATGCTTCTAAACATCCTGCAATGCACAGGACAGCCTGCAGCAAAGAATGACTCAGCCCCAGATGTCAACAGCACTGCTGTGGAGAGACCCTGCTAGGAGACCACATCCCGCCTCTCTGTTTACTAGCTGTGTGCCCAGAGGGTCTCACCTCCTCCTCACATCCTCACTCTCACTGTGTGTGCACCTGCCTCACAGCTGCGGTAGGGATTACATGAGCTAATGCCCACAATGTGCTTAGAGCAGCGCCAGGCAGAAAGGGGCTTGGGGACTGCTTGCTGGACCCACAGCATCTTCTCTGGGTAGAATTTTGGGCCTATAGGGAGCCAAAGTCTCTCCAGCATCCCCCATGGACTCCGTACCAGATTGTAAACACACGCCCAGGTCCAGGGCACTGCTTCACCTATGGGAAAGGAGGTTGCTCTTACCTGTCCTATATTTGCATTTCAAATGCACCTGGTGAGTTGGACTTGGCCTCCTGTTTGATCTTGATCCAGTGTTAACTCACCTCCAGAAACCTGATAGAAGGGAGGCAGGTGGCACTTAACCACAGTGGGCAGGGCTCGTTAGAAGATGAGAAAAGATGGGCCTTTCTTCTCGCATCCTCCTTCCCTCTCTGTTTGGAAGCTGTTTTTCCATGAGTGCCCGTAGCCACCTTCAGGTTTTCTCTGAGGTCTTCCTGCTCAGGCATTTGGCTATACTATAGAGAAATAAGGCAAAACAATACACAAGTGATGTCTGCTTAGGACGCTCCCAGACAAGCTGTGCCTCAGGGTTTGGGAGTGGGGCTGCTCAGCCGCATTCTCCACATTCTCCGTGGGAGTCTCAGCTGGGATCTGGGGCTGAAGTGGTGCCTGCACAAGAGTATGTGCTTTCCTCTGTCTTCACTGCTGCTGTGACAGAGACATGGTTGACCTCCTACCTAGAGTGTATACTCATGACAATTCAGAAAACAGTCATTATCGTCCCCATTTCATCTTGGGGGAACTAGGCTCAGGCAGGTTCAGTAACCTTCCCTGGAGAGGTGCACCCAGTGAGTGCCTGCTTCTTTCATGGGCAGTGGTGGTCAGGGACCCTCTTTCCTGGTTCCACGCTCTCTTGTTCTTGGGTGGGGCATTGCAAGGCCTCCCCAGGGGGGCACCAGCCCACGTTCCCTTTTACAACTTGTGAAAAGATCCTGCCTGTTTATCTCTGTGCCCAGTGGTGATCTATGTGTTTGTCTGTCTATCTGCCTTTTGGGAGCTCACAGACATCACCACCCCCAGCCAGCCTCTGCCAACCCAGCCTGGTCATTCTGCTCGGGAGGAGGTCTGGCTCTGTCTCTAGATATAAATCACTGCTTCCACCCTGCTGCCAATCTGCCTGGTTTATACTCTACTCCCAACCTTGCAAATTATAGCCTGTCATTAACCTCAGGCACTATTGAATCTGCTTATCTGACTGGGAAGACTGGAGGGACCAGGCCATAAAATGAAATGAAATGACCATAGGAGCTAGGGTAGTAGTGAGGTGGAATGATAACTTAGGTGGTTATAATGGAAAAAGAGGTTCACAATGTCCCAAGGCCTACCTGTAAAGTCACTGTTGAAAAGACTCCTATTTTCCCTGATGTCTGGGCTTCATAAGCAGCAATGAACTTCTCCATATCATTCTTCTTAAGTTAATAGAATGTGGGCATGGGAAAGAGTCTTGGTGCTCAGGGAATTCAAAGCTTTTGTCTTATGTACAGATAGGCAAGCTGGGGCTGGTGGAGGTGCTGGGACCTCTCCACCGTCAGAATATGTCAGTGACACAACCAGCAACGGTTCCCTTGGCTAGGGCTGGTGTCCCCTTTTCTATTCTATAATTTTGGGGTGCTTTTGAAGGTTAAAAAATTAATTAATTACCATGATGAATTAGCAGTTAAACAGGCAAAGCTGGGTGACAGGAGAGAAAGACTAGGAGAGACCAGGACTCCAACTAGATGAGCTTTTAACTATTTTCACTGGGTTCTCTCTGCTGCAGGAAGCCCTCTGAGTGGGACTCCCAGCCTAGTCAGACCCAGAAATCCTGCTCTCACAGTTCAGACCCTACATCAATACACACTTTTTCTTCTGGATCTAAGTTTTTACTGGATCTGAGAGACACACAGAAAGCCTAAGTCATAATGCCTGTGTTGCCTCCTAAACAGGTGATGTGTGCAAAGGCGAAGCATGCCTAGAATCCATGGAGAACAGAAATGCTCAGAAGAGAGAGTACTTGATATCATCTTAGGCTCTGGGAGGACTCCCTGGAGGAGGTATTGTCTGGCTAGGAGAGTCTTCCAGCCTTTGTGACAAGGACAATTCATTCCCTTCCACTGCTGCTTTTCTTTGATGGTGTATTGCTTCTGACCTGGGTCTGATTGCCAGCTCCTTGGGGAGCAGAGTAAAATCTTTCCCTGTACATTTTGGGCCTCAATCAGTGTCTGACTCAGGCTCACTCACACAGCAGATGGACGAGGCAGAATGGATCGGTTGTGTGTGACTATGTAGAACGTGAGTTTGGAGCTTCAGCCTCATCATCAGTTCAGTGGAGCTGCTGAAGGGGTGTGGGGGTATTTAAGTTGTATGAAACCCATATGGAAGCTCACTATTCTGAATGCCTGCTTGGTACCAGGCACCATTGCAGGTATTACTTCATTGAGTGGTGGCAGGCATTCTGCTAGCTGCTGTATTCCGACCCTTTGTTTCCTGACAGCGCTGCTGAAACATGTTTTTTGTTTGTTTGATTGAGGCAGAGTTTCATTCCATTACCCTGGGTAGAGTTCCATGGTGCCATAGCTCACAGTAACCTCTAACTCGTGGGTTCATGTGATACTCCTTCCTTGACCTCCTGAGTAGCTGGAATTACAGGCAAATGCCACCATGCCAGGTTAGTTTTTCTATTTTTAGTAGAGCCAGGGTCTTGGTCTTGTTCAGGCTGGTCTTAAACTCAGATAATCCACCTGCCTCAGCCTCCCAGAGTGCCAGGATTAGTGAAGACAGGAGCCATGTTGGCTGGCCCTGAAACAATGT
>CAUYRH010050489.1:0-10443 GCA_963574655.1 Perodicticus potto | reverse complement strand
ACCACCTGATTTCTCTTCATATTTGGTGAATAACTACCTCTAATATTTAAACCACTGCTGATTAAGTTTTGCATTAACTTTTTTTTTTTTTTTTTTTTTTTTTTTTTTGCAGTTGTTTTTGGCTAGGGCCGGGTTTGAACCTACCACCTCTGGTGTATAGGGCTGGCACCCTTCTCTTTTGAGCCACAGGTGCTGCCCTGAAGTGACTGTTTTTGAAAGCATCTTAACTTATACTCAGCTCTTTGGGAAATGCAGTGGCGAGAGTGACCTGGGGAAGAGCAGGAATCTATCAATGCCTTTTTCTGCCATGTAAAGCAAGAGCAGTTTAATGTTTCCTTGTGTTTCACCTCTTTAGAGCAGTTACAATAGGCAGTTAAATCTTTGAAAATTGGAAAACTTGCTTTTAAATTTAGGTCAATTAATTGAAATAATAAAAAGCATATTAAAATCTTCATGCCTAAGTAGTTGTCACATGAATTTTGACAAAAGCAGAGAAGACAAAACGTAAGAGTTTAAGGGACAGTTTTGGAAGTCTGAGGGATTTGCTGATCTCTAATACAGATTCCCATAGGTTCGTGATACTGCTTGAAACAAGGCACAATGTATGGCTGAAGACTGTGCAATGGTCTGTGTGACTTTTGTAGCCTTGCTGTCTCAGCCAACATCTGTCTCTTTTATTAGAGCAACCATATGATGTGGCTGTGAAGCCCAGGAATGCATAAGCAGGCACACACACTACAAAGTTATTTGTGACAATTCTTCCACTTCATCAAAGGAAATGAGGGTAGGTGTCTATAAAATTGAGTTTCTTTTACAGGTAATGCTATTGAAAATACACAAGTGCAAACTCCCAGTTAAATAAGCAACGTAGTGGTAACCCACATAATGGATCTTTATGCTTCTTATCTGAAGAGAATGACTATTGGCACACCTTTGCAATAAATTTACTCCTTTTTTATTCAGCAATAAATCCAAGCCAGGCTTGGCACTGGGAAACATAGGTAAAGCTGAATGATTCTAACATATAGTTACAAGAGTCATACTTCTGAAAAGGCTGAGTCTAAACTCATTTTTAGTATGACCCTTTGTCTTAATCATATTTGTCTTCCCAAAGCTGAGCAAAATTTCTACCAGAGTAGTGGCTCAATAAATTTGTGTGGAATAAATATTTGAATGCACAAGGGAATAAAAAAAATCATTAATTCTCCAAATTTTACCACTAAGTTTCTTTTTTATTTCCTTTTCTAGATTATGGACCCTTTGACATTATAAATTATCTTTCAAACCATAGATATTATGAATTTTTTGAACCAAGATGATAAATATATGACTCTACAGATCGACGTGAGCTAGAATGAAGCATTGTTGGACTTTGGTTTAACAAAATGGTGTGAAGATATAAGCTGAGAGTGGGGAATATGTTGTTTCCATAGGTATCTGAAACAGTGGAAAAAATGTAAAGACCCTGTACTATTTGAGCTGTCCACCACTCAGTAAGATGCCACCACATGTAGACATGAACACAGCTGTCAGACACTGATATACTAAGGTTATAAAACCTTACCAAGTTGTTTGTATGTGCAGAAAATCCAGACAGAGGGTCACTGTTTGGTTGTGGTTCATCCTGGGGAATACACGTTGACCCAAACATGGTCCCCTTATACTCGGGAAGATTATTCTCTTTATCCAAGCCTACAGCTTCAGGTTAAGACTCCCAGGAAGTAACAGAAGAGGTTTTCATCCATCTATATCACCAGAACAGCATACTCAGGCCTAGGATGGAAAACCTTGTAGCCAGATTGCCTTCATGTCACACCCTCCTCTGTCCAGATTAAAGGAAATGATTTAATCAACCTTGCTTGCAACCTCCTGAATCAACCATATACTTTATTTGACATTGTCCTTCACACAAATTTTGTTCATTCCCTGTTCCTAATTCCATAGGTCATGATAACTTCAAGAATATTCTTCTAAATTCTCCTTTGCTCATTAAAATGTCCTTCCTTTTCATAACAATTTATGTGATCAATTCATTTTGAAGCAATCTCTCCCATCAGTGAATTCTTGAACCAGATATAGCCTGACCCATATTATTTCTATCCCATCTTAATTTCACTATGCCTAGCCTAACCCGTACTGTGATAGCATATATCATCTACCCTATATCACTTTGCTGTAATAAGTATTATTTTCTAACAATATGTAACTTTTATTTTTTACATATGAGAGGTCTAACAGTTACATTTGTGAACTCATCCTAGAAAAAGTACTATGTACCTCATCACTGAATATCACTATGGTCACTTTCAAAGTAGTATTTTTGAGAGGCTATGAACCAACACCAGCGCCTAGTACACCCTTCAAAGTAATTTTGGAACTCTTCTACTGGAATGACCATCAGAATTGCTGTTATACAACATACAAAAATATGCAATAAAAATATTGAACACCACTCAACAAGACGCTACCACATGTAGTCATGAACACAGCAGTCAGACATTGATATACCAAGGTTATAAAACCTTATCAAGTTGTTTGTACAGTGCTGCCAATGTAAGTACATGGTAGCAAGTTCACAAACTTAATTGATATTATGATTAAAAATTGACAATGTCTCCCCTTGAATAATAGACAAACCATTTATAACTAGATCATAGATTCTGTGTTTTCATAAAGCCAAGGTTTGAGGAAAGACCAGGAACAGACAGAGAGGAAAAGTGTCCTGATGAACCAAGAAATAAAGAAGTTTTAATTCATAAGGACCAGGGAGAAGACTGGGAAAGACAAGTCCTTCAATTGTCCTGGAGAATGCATGAACCATCATCAAAAGACAGCCTACTATCTCAACAATGCTAGTCCCTAAGCTAAGGGTATCCAAGTTTGAGAATTGTTATGCAGTTCTTCCAATTTGCTCTTAATTAAAAGAACTTTGCCCATATGATATTTAGAAGGATTTTATAAAAACATCTTTCCATGTCTGTATATCTTGTCATTTCATCTCAGTTATAAACCTCTAAAGGAATGGAATAGTATTCAATTCATGCCAAGGGTATAGGAATTATGCTACTAGTTAACCCAAAGATTTTAAAAAGGACTTTCAGCATTTAAGTCTTTTCTCTAAAATATAAAGTACTAGTTAAAGTTTTTCAGGTTTGTCTACTATATAATTTGTGGCATCATTAATCATAAAGGAATTGATTATTTTTGCCGCCTAATTAGTGAAACAAACCTCATTTAGCACCTTCTGCTGAAAATGTGTCAGCACTTCATTACACAGATATTGGGAACTGCAATCTGGTTGCCAGGGTGACAACAAGCTCCCAGAGGGAGTTTTGTGTTTAGCTGACGTACCCAGATCAGATAGAATATGATTAAAAGAATAGAATCTAACTTACAGCACTTTTGTGCTCAAAACACTGCAAAATTATGTCTTTGAAATAGCCAATTTCAAATAAAATGATTGCATAAGTCTTCATAGGAATAAAGAAACTTCTTTTTTTTTTTGTTACCTCGTTATTGCCTGACCTGCATCTTTTTACTTTGAAGATAAAAATCATTAATGTAGAAATACTCAGAACAAAATCCCCATTGTTTCAAGATTTTATTGATCATAATTATATATATATCCTTTCAGAAGTCATAGAGTTTTAAACCAAAGCAAAGCTGACAAAAGATGCATGGTCTTAATACAACAAATAAATCAGAAACAAAGACTGCTTTATGTTAATACAATTCTGTGACAGTAATTGACAGGAAAGCATGTTAAAAAGCCAAATTATTAAAAGTTATAGCTTTGGTTGGAGGCTGGATTTTTTTCCTTATACACCTTTTATTCATTGCCTCTGCATTCATTTGTGACATGTGATTTGCAATTTGCCCTATATATAATCACATTCTTGGGTCAATACTAAAATATAGAAAGCATTTCAGTCAATAAATAATTATTGAGCCCTCAATTAAATAAATATACCACTTTATAATTTATTAACTTTAAAACCCTTTTAAATATTTGGTTGAATTTAAAATATGCAATGCCTTATTTGCACAACCCAAATCGCAACACCTAGATAAGGAAGAACCCAGCGTAATCGACCTCTGTGAAGACTAAGATGCCTTTGGGGACAGAGCAGGCATGAGTCAAGAGACTGAGAAAAGTCTAGAGTGAAATATGGCATGTGCTTGGGAGGTAAGCCCAAGAACAGGTAATTTCTGTAAAAAGGGAAATTACTTGGCAGTTGATGGAGGCTGACATGGTCAGTGTCCAGAAAAGCTCTTAGCAGCATACAGGATCTGAGATTTAGTTGCAGCAAAGATCTCAGCCTTGGAATAAGTAGGATGCTGGGCTGGAGACCAAGGCATTAACAACATGCAACCTAGTTTGGGGAGCTGTTTTTAAAAACATCTCATTTCTGCTGACACAGAGTCAACAGGAGCCAGCACACCATTATTATGTTCCCACAAGACCCTTCACAGTTAGCTCTGCCACTGGATATACAGATTTGAGAATAGAAATGAAAACTCTTTTGATAATCGATCTGTCAAATAGAGTAGGTTATATTGCTCAACATTGACTTGAGGGAGTCCTAAAATAACTATAAAAGTGCTTTCATGCAAAATCATTACACAGAAATAATAATTTTGCCACTCTGAATAGTGAATTAGAAAATCTACAAAGACATGGAGACCCAATCCACATGACTCTAGGAATCAATAGCAGACTTAGTATGAATTATATTACTGACAACAACTTCCCTGGAAGCACAAAAGGTAAATATATCTTCTGTAAAATAAAAATATAAAAGCAGGCCTTTGATCATCCATATCTAATCTACTCATGACAAAATAATACGTTAATGAATTTTCTATTTCTATAGAAGTATCTTAAGTTGGTAGTAGCCATTTAGATTGGCTATTATATGTCTCTATAACACATATGTCTTTAGAGCTACTTGGAGTGTACAATTTTGGGCTTCACTTTTAGCTTTCTTTACACTAGTTAAAATCTCTTCTGAGCAACATGCTGAGTTCCCAACACCACGATTGGAGCCATCACACCTAGGTTTACAGCTGCGGAGTAGTTTAAGTTACATACATGATTTATGAATAAGTATCTAACATGTAATGTTATTGTTAGATATTTATTGAGTCAATCCCTACTTATCACTGAGGAAGATGTCTACATAGTGAATTATATATTTAAATGTTGATCTATGGAAAAATATAAAAGAATAAGATGGTTTTGTTCTTTTTTTTCTGGTTTGTAAATATCATTTTTTTTTTAGTGAGTCATAGCTGTGTACAATAATTCAGTCAAGGAGTACAGTGTGTGGGCTTCACATACAATTGGAGATATTTTTATCATGATTAATATAACATTCATGATATTTTCTTTGCTATCTATTTTGAGATAATTTTAGATATTTTAGATTCACATTTAGTTTGTTCATGTGTGTATGTGAGAGAGAGGGGAAGAGAGAGAGAGAGGGATTTTCGCTGTCCTTTAGGCTAGTGTAATAGTTCACTACATTCTCAAACTCCTGCTTCAGCCTCCAAAGTAGCTCGGACAACAGGTGTAGACCACAACATTTGGCTAATTTTTCTATTTTTTGTAGGAACAGGGTCTCTTTCTTGCTAAGGTTGGTCTTGAATTCCAGGCCTCAAGCCATCCTCTTGCCTCAGCCTCCCAGAGTGCTAGGAATTACAGGCATGAACCACTGTGCCCAGTCAACATTTACTTGTCAGAAATTATATTTTCTGCACCCTTTATCCAGTTTGATCCAATGGTAACATACTGTAATAACCATAGTACCCTTCCCCAACAAAGATGCTGACATTGATCCCATCAGGTTACAGAGCATTTTCACCACAAAGGTCCCTCAAGCTGCATTTTTATAGCCATACACACTTTATTCACAGCCCTACCTCTCTGTAGCCCCTGGCAACCACTAATCTCTTCTCTCTGTCTATAATTTTGTCATTATGAGAATGTTCTTTGAAAGGAATATAGTGTATAACCTTTTTAGATTGGCTTATCTTACTAAGCATAATTATCCTTACATTCATTGGGGTGTTGCATGCATGAACAGTTGGTTCTATTTATTGTTGAGTAGGATGCCATGGTATGGATGAATCACGATTTTTTAAAATAAATCATTCATTGAAATACATCTGGATTGGTTCCAATTTTTGATTATTAGAAATAAAACATCTATAAACATTCATGGACAGGCTTTTGTGTGAACTAATTTTATTTTTCTGGGATAAATGCCAAGAAATATATTGCTCAATCATATAGCAGTTGCATGTTTAGTTATTTAAGAAAATACCAACCTGTTTTCTAGAATGCCTGTTCTATTGACTATTTCTATAAAGGATTATTTAAGTGATCCAATATTTTGATATCTTCACCAGCATTTGATGTTGTTATTACGTTTAATTATTTTTATTAAATCATAGCTGCGTACATTAGTGCAATCAAGGGGTAAAATGTGCTGGTTTCACATACAATCTGAAATGTTTTCATCAAACTGTTTAACATAGCCTTCATGGCATTTTCTTAGTTACTGTAAAAGACATGTGTATTCTGCATTTGGTAAGTTTTGCCTGTACCCTTCTAAGATGCACCATAGGTGTGGTCCCACCGATTACCCTCCCACCACCTCAATCTCCACCCTCCCCTCCTCTCCCTTGCCCATTTCCCCATATTCTTGTGCTGTAGTTGGGTTATAGCCTTCATATGAAACCTTTAAATTAGCTTCAAAGTAGGGCTGAGTACATTGGATACCTTTTCTTCCATTCTTGAGATACTTTGCTAAGAAGAATACGTTCCAGCTCCATCCATGTAAACATGAAAGAGGTAAAGTCTCCATCTTTCTTTAAGGCTGCACAATATTCCATGGTGTACATGTACCACAATTTATTAATCCATTCATGGGTCGATGGGCACTTGGGCTTCTTCCATGACTTAGCAATTATGAATTGGGCTGCAATAAACATTCTGGTACAGATGTCTTTGTTATAATGTGATTTTTGGTCTTCTGGGTATATACCTAGCAAAGGAATTATACGGTTGAATGGGAGGTCTATTTTTACATCTCTAAGTACTCTCCAAACATCCTTCCAAAAGGAACGTATTAGTGTGCATTCCCACCAGCAGTGTAGAAATGTTCCCTTTTCTCCACATCTACGCCAACATCTCTGGTTTTGGGATTTTGTCATTTGGGCTAATCTTACTGGAGTTAGATGATATCTCAAAGTAGTTTTGATTTGCACTTCTCTGATGATTAAGGATGATGAGCATTTTTTCATGTGTCTGTAGGTCTTGCACCTGTCTTCTTTGGAGAACATTATCTTCAAGTCCTTTGCCCACCCTGAGATGGGATCACTTGTTCTTTTCTTGCTAATACGTTTGAGTTCTCTGTGTATTCTGGTTATTAAACCTTTGTCGGAGGCATAATCTGCAAATATCTTCTCCCATTCTGAGGGCTGTCTGCTTGCTATACTTACTATGTTCTTGGCTGTACAGAAGCTTTTTAGTTTGATCAGGTCCCAGTAGTGTATTTTTGATACTACTTCAATTGCCTGGGGAGTCTACTCATAAAATATTCACCCAAGCCAATTCCTTCGAGAGTTTCCCCTGCACTTTCTTCTAATATTTTATAGTTTCATGTCTTAAGTTCAAATCTTTAATCCAGTGAGCATCTACCTTAATTAATGGTGAGAGGTGTGGGTCCAGTTTTAGTCTTCTACAGGTCGCTAGCCAGTTCACCCAGCACCATTTGTTAAATAGAGTGTCTTTTCCCCACCGAATGTTTTTAGTTGGCTTGTCGAAGATCAAGTAACGGTAAGTACCTGGATTCATCTCTTAGTTCTCTATTCTGTTCCAAACGTCTACCTCTCTGTTTTTGTGCCAGTACCATGCTGTTTTGATCACTATCGATTTATAGTAGAGTCTCAGGTCTGGTAGCATGATTCCTCCTGCTTTGTTTTTATTTCTGAGTAATATCTTGGCGATTTGAGGTTTTTTCTGATTCCATATGAAACGAAGTATTATTTTTTAAAGATCTTTAAAATATGACAGTGGAGCTTTGATAGGAATTGCATTAAAGTTATATATTGCTTTGGGTAGTACAGACATTTTAACAATGTTGATTCTTCCCAGCCATGAGCATGGTATATTGTTCCATTTGTTAACATTTTCAGCTATTTTTTTCCTTAAAGTTTCATAGTTCTCTTTATAGAGATCTTTCACATCCTTTGTTAGGCAAACTCCCAAATATTTCATCTTCTTTGGCACTACTGTGAAAGGGATAGAGTCCTTGACTGTTTTTTTGGTTTGGCTATTGTTGGTATATATAAAGGCTACAGATTTATGGGTGTTGATTTTGTAGCCTGAGACATTGCTGTATTCCTTGATCACTTTTAGAATATTTATAGTAGAATCCCTGGTGTTTTCCAGATATACAATCATATCATGTGCGAAGAGTGAAAGTTTGATCTCTTCTGACCCTATGTGGATACAATTGATCTCCTTTTCTTCCCTGATTACAATGGCTAAAACTTCCATTACTATATTGAAGAGCAATGAAGACAATGGGCAACCTTGCCTGGTTCCTAGTCTAAGTGGAAATGGTTTCAATTGAACTCCATTCAATATGATATTGGCTGTGGGTTTGCTATAGATGGCCTCTATTAGTTTAAGAAATGTCCCTTCTATACCAATTTTTTTAAGTGTTCTGATTATGAAGCGATGCTGGATATTGTCAAAAGCTTTTTCTGCATCAATTGAGAGAATCATATGGTCTTTATTTTTTAATTTGTTTATGTGCTGAATTACATTTATAGATTTACATATGTTGAACCAGCCTTGAGACCCTGGGATAAAGCCCACTATGTCATGGTGTATAATTTGTTAGATGTGTTGTTGGATTCTGTTTGTTAGGATCTTGTCAAATATTTTTGCATCAATATTCATTAGTGATATTGGTGTATAGTTTTCTTTTCTTGTTGGGTCTCTCCTTGGTTTAGGGATCAAGCTGATGCTTGCTTCATAGAATGTGTTGGGTAGAATTCCTTCTTTTTCTATATTTTGGAAGAGGTTTAGTAATATAGGTACTAGTTCTTCCTTAAAGATTTGGTACAATTCTGATGTGAAGCCATCTGGTCCCAGGCTTTTCTTTTTAGGGAGATTTTTTACAGTTGATACTATTTCAGAACTTGATATAGGCCTGTTCAATGTTTTCACTACATTCGGGCTAAGTCTTGGTAGGTGGCATGCTTCCAAGTATTGGTCAATTTCCTTCAGATTTTCATATTTCTGAGAGTAAAGTTTCTTGTAATTTTCATTAAGGATTTTTTTTGAATTTCTGAGGGGTCTGTTATTATTTCATCTTTAACATTTCTGATTGATGAAATTAGAGATTTTACTTTTTTTTTTCCTGAATAGGTTAGCCAAAGGTTTCTCTATTTTATTGACCTTTTCAAAAAACCAACTTTTTAATTTTTTGATGTTGTATTCTTTTGTTTTCAATTTCATTTAATTCTGCTCTAATTTTGGTGATTTCTTTTCTTCTGCTCGGTTTGGGGTTGGAATGTTCTTCCTTCTCCAGTTCGTTAAGATGTCCCAGTAAGTTGTTAAATTCCTCTCTTTCTGTTTTCTTGAGGAAGGCTTGCAGTGCTATAAATTTCCCTCTTAGGACTGCCTTTGCAGTATCCTGGAGGTTCTGATAATTTATGTCTTTGTTGTCATTTTGTTCCAAAAATTTGGTAACTTAATTTTTTTTTTTTTTGTAGAGACAGAGTCTCACTTTTTCACCCTCAGTAGAGTGCCGTGGCATCACACAGCTGACAGCAACCTCCAACTCCTGGACTTAGGCAATTCTCTTGCCATGGCCTCCCGAGTATCCTGGACTACAGGTGCCCACCACAATGCCCGTCTATTTTTCTGTTTTACAGTTCTGCCAAAGGCAGGTTTGAACCCACCACCTTCATTATATGGGGCTGGCACCCTACTTGATAAGCCATAGGCACTGCCTGCTAATTTCCCTCTTAACCTCATCTATGACCCAGCTATCCTTTAGCATAAGGTTATTTAGCTTTCATGTTTTGTATGAGTATGCAGATACCTCTTGTTATTGAGCTCAACTTTTATTTCACGATGGTCAGAGAAGATGCAAGGAATAATTTCGATTCTTTTAAATGTACGGACATAAGCCTCGTGACCTAAGATGTGATTGATTTTGGAGTATGTTCCATGGGCTGATGAGAAGAATGTATATTTAATTTTATTAGGATGAAATGTTATGTAGATGTCTGTTAAATCCAGTTGTTGAATGGTTAAGTTTAAATCTAAAATTTCTTTACTTAGCTTCTTATTGGAGGATCTATCCAACACTGCTAAAGGAGTATTAAAATCTCCAACTACTATGGAGCTGGAGGAAATCA
>CAUYRH010050488.1:0-18167 GCA_963574655.1 Perodicticus potto | reverse complement strand
GTAGAAGAAGACAAGATAACAGGAAAGGGGACTTCCCAAGTAGGGGTTAGGGAAGGTGAATTAGAGGGAAGAGTTTTGATCATGACTAGATCTCCAGGAGGGAAAAGTTCCTGTTTTAGTTAGTATATCCCTCCCCAAAAGGGGAGCAGGACGTTCAGGCATGATTAGGGAGGCATGAGAGAACAGCAAGTCATTCCAATTGCAGCTTAAAGAAAAATTTGGTAACTGGCTTTCCAGACACCCCCTGTATAGTTATGGATTTGGGGGACAAAAGACCAGGGTTAGAGAGAAGTACAGAAAAGGTTGCTCCAGTGTCCAAAAGAAATTTTATCTCCTGGCGCTCCACAATAAGGCAAACCTGGGGCTCTTGAGGGGTGATGACACAAGCTGGAGCCGTGAGAATTTGCCCCAGGCACTGGGTTTTGTTTTCTGTTGGCTTTTTTTAAAAAAGTAGGTAAGAGATAAAATATTTATGAATGGTTTATACTAGAAAAATGTTTTCTTTTAATTTTTTTTTTTTGAGACAGAGTCTCACTTTGTTGTCCTCAGTAGAATGCTATAGTATCATAGCTCACAGCAACCTCAAACTCCTGGGCTCAAGCGATTCTCTTGCCTCAGCCTCCCAGGTAGCTGGGACTACAGGTGCTCACCACAACACCCGGCTGGTTTTAGAGATGGAGGTCTCACTCTTGCTCAGGCTGGTCTCGAACCGGGGAGTTCAGGCAATCTACCCACCTTGGCCTCCCAGAGTGCTAGGATTACAGGTGTGAGCCACCGCGCCTGGCCTGTAAAGTAAGTTTATTGGTGGTAACATGTTACTTCTTCCCTATACTTGAAGTTGTAAACTTTAGGGTCTTTGAAATATGCAGGATTATTATATGTAACTGGCATAAACCTCATTATTTGGACTCTTAATTACTTTTGTTATTTCTTTGTATTTCTTCTGTTATGTGCTTCCATAAATGCATCTAGTAAATGGTGAAATAAACTGGGACAAAAGCTGTACATTCTCATAATCTACATGTTTTCCACACAAGATAACATTTTTTTTTTGAGACAGAGCCTCAAGCAGTCACCCTGGGTAGAGTGCTGTGGCATCACAGCTCACAGCTACCTCCAACTCTTGAGCTCAAACAATTCTCCTGCCTCTGCCTCCCAAGTAGCTGGGACTACGGTTGTCCGCCACAATGCCCAGCTATTTCTTGGTTGTAGTTATCGTTGTTGTTCTGCAGGCCTGGGCTGGATTTGCACCAGCCAGCTCTGGCATATGTGGCTGGTGCCTTAGCTGCTTGAGCTATAGGCGCCGAGCCAAGATAACATTTACTTATTTATTTTTTGAGGCAGAGTCTCACTTCGTTGCCTTTGGTAGAATGCCGTGGCATCATAGCTCACGGCAACCTCAAACTTTTGGGCTCAAGTGATTCTTTTTTTTTTTTCTGAGTGATTCTTTTGCCTCAGCGTCCGACGTAGCTGGGACTACAGGAGCCCACCACAACAACCAGCTATTTTTTTTTTTTTTATAGAGACAGAGTCTCACTTTATCACCCTTGGTAGAGTGCCGTGGCGTCACACAGCTCACAGCAACCTCCAACTCCTGGTCTTAGGCAATTCTCTTGCCTCAGCCTCCCAAGTAGCTGGGACTACAGGCGCCCACCACAATGCGCGGCCATTTTTGTGTTTTGCAGTTTGGCTGAGGCCAGGTTTGAACCGCCACCTTTGGTATATGGGGCCAGCAACCTATTCGATGAGCCACAGGCGCCTCCCAACAACCAACTATTTTTTGGTTGTAGTTGTTTGGCAGGCCCAGGCTGGATTCGAACCCGCTAACTCCAGTGTATGTGGCTGGCACCCTAGCCGCTGAGTATAGGCACTGAGCCAAGGTAACATTTCTTTTTCTTTTTTTTTTCTTTTCTTTTTCTTTTTTTTTGAGACAGAGCCTCAATCTGTCGCCCTGGGTAGAGTGCTGTGGCATCATAGCTCACGGCAACCTCAAATTCCTGGGCTCAAGCGAGTCTCCTGCCTCCGCCTCCCAAGTAGCTGGGACTACAGGCGCCCGCCACAACGCCTGGCCATTTTTTGGTTGCAGCTGTCATTGTCGTTTGGCCGGCCCGGGCTGGATTCGAGCTCGCCAGCTCAGGTGTACGTGGCTGGCGCCTTAGCCCATTGAGCCACAGGTGCCGAGCCTCTTTTTTTTTTTTTTTTTTTTTTTTTGAGACAGAGCCTCAAGCTGTCACCCTGGGTAGAGTGCTGTGGCATCACAGCTCATAGCAACCTCCAATTCCTATGCTCAAGTGAGTCTCCTGCCTCCACCTCCCAAGTAGCTGGGACTATCGGCACCTGCCACAACGCTTAGCCCTTTCTTTTTTTTTTTTTTTTTTGGTTGTAGCTGTCATTGTTGTTTGGCAGGCCTGGGCTGGATTCAAACCTGCCAGCTCAAGTGTATGTGTCTGGTGCTTTAGCCACTTGAGCCACAGGTGCCGAGCCAGGTAACATTCCTTAAGAGGTTTCTTATGAGGATTTTCCATTGCAGCAGACATGTTCTCCTTGCTGGTTGCCTATTTATATTGTGAGGAACCTCTGCTCCATAGCACTGAGTGAGTACCAGGATATGTGAAACAAACAGAGAAGCCTTTACCAAGCTAGTCAACTTTTTCCTCCCTAAACCACTGCAAACCATAGCTGCCATGATTCCTCTTTCCTCTTGTCTTCTTTTTTAATTTTATATTGTAGAGATGAGGTTTCACTGTGTTATCCAGGCTGGTCTGAACTGGGCTCAAGTCATCCTTCCACCTGAGCCTCCCATAATGCTGGGATTACAGGTGTGAGCTACCACACATGGCCCCTTAAATGATTTGTTTCTGATGGAATGGTTTCATTTTTTACAGAAATATAGGCATGTGGACAATATCATGTTTGAGAACCACACGGTAGCTGATCGCTTCCTTGACTTCTGGAGAAAGACAGGGAACCAGCACTTCGGGTACTTGTATGGCCGGTATACAGAGCACAAGGACATTCCTCTTGGCATCAGGGCAGAAGTGGCTGCGATTTATGAACCCCCTCAGGTAACCATCTCAGGGTCCACAGGTGATGTCTGTCTGTCTGTGGCCCTTTGCAATTGCATCTGGCCTTGTACTGTCACGGCACATTCTCTCCACTTGGCTCTTTCTGCACATACACGATGCTTATGTTCTGAGTCAGGGGAGAGTAAGATCATGGCCCCTAAATACCTAGGTGTGTATTTCCTAAGAATAAGGATATTTTCTTACATAACTAGCACACATATTGACTTGAGGAAATTGAACAAAGACTGTTACAGCATTCTTATCTGTCTGCCATAGGTCCTGAGTGTGGTACTTGCCTCTGAAGTGTCCAGGGTTGCTTTGTTCAGCTCTTTCTGTCCTCGTGCTCCTTCTTCACACACAGCAGTTGTGGTCCTAGCAAGCACCAAATTAGATACCACAGCATCACTCTTGCTACTCAACCACACGCCGCTCACACTGCATTGTCAGAGTAACAGTGTCATCAGAGTGATGAAAACTGCTACCAAAGAGGACTGGAAACAGTCTTAAGATTTTTTGTTTTAGTTTAATTTATTTTTTTAAATTTCAGGTTAGTATGAGGGTACAAATAACCAAGTCACAATATTTGAATTTGTTAGAGAGTCCCTCTTGTTGTTATGTCCTGCACCCAAAAGTGCTGTATACCTGACATTGTGCCCATTCAGTGGGGGCACACCAATCCCCCTCCCCCTCCGTCATTCTTTCTCACCACAACTTGAATTGAAGTGAGTTTTCTCCCTATGTGGGAGTGAATTAGATTGTCTGCTGGCTTCATATAAGTATTGAGTACATTGGATATTTGCTTGTCCATTCTTGTGATACTTCACAGGTGGGGAGAAGGGTCTTTAGGATTTGTGTCACCCACTAGGGGTGTATGTACAGTCAGCCATGCTGAGAAGTCATCGGAAGGGCCTCTGTGTAATTGTGCCACCAACTAGTTATGCACTTAATTTTTGGTTTGTAGGAATTGGGTGTGTGTGTATAAATCTATACATTTTAATTTGTTTTATATTTGTATGAAAATTTTTTTTTTTAAAGTTTTGAAACCTTTCTTTCTTCTTCTTCTTTTTTTTTTTTTTTGTAGAGACAAGTGTCTCACTCTTATTACCCTCATTAGAGTGCCGTGGCATCACACAGCTCACAGCAACCTCTAACTCCTGGGCCCAGGCAATTCTCTTGCCTCAGCCTCCCGAGTAGCTGGGACTACAGGCGCCCACCACAACGCACAGCCATTTTTTTGTTGCAGTTCCGCCCAGGCGGGATTTAAACCCCCACCCTAGGTAAATGGGGTCGGCGCCCTACTCACTGAGCCACAGGTGCCGCCCTTGAAATATTTTTATGATATATTTTTCATTATATAAGTTTTACCATAAAAGCAAAAACTCTACATAACAGCTTTTGAATTCTAGTTGATACTATGCATGGTGAACTGTTTAGGGGGAAGTATACTTGTGTCTACTTTGAAATCTAATAGAAAAATAAGATGGGTTGGTGGGTGACTATAGGGACCGACAGAGCATAGTGAATGTTCAGGCTGAATGAGGTGTTGGGGATATGGGTCCTCTCTGTAAAATTCATCACCCTTTGGTATATGTTAGAAATTTTTATAATTAAACTTGGAAAAAGCTGGGTGTGGTGGCTTGTGCATATAATCCTAGTACCGTGGGAAGCCGAGGCAAATGGATTCCTTTTCATTTTTTTTGAGACAAGTCTCACTATGTTGCCCTGGGTAGAGTGCCATGGCATCACAGCTCACAGCAACCTCAAACTCTTGGGCTTAAGTGATTCTCTTGCCTCAGCCTCCCAGACTACAGGTGCCTACCACAACGCCCAACTATTTTTCTGTTGGAATTGTCATTGTTGCTTAGCTGGCCTGGCCTGGGTTTGAACCCACCAGCCTCTGTATATGTGACTGGTGCTGTAAACACTGTGCTACGGGTGCCGAGCCACAAGTGGATTTTGTGAACTCAGGAGATGGAGACAAGCCTGAGCGAGAGCAAAACTGCGTCTCTACTAAAAATATAAAAACTAGCTTAAGCAGGAAGATTGCTTGAGGCCAAGAGTTTGAGGTTGCTGTGAGCTATGATATCACAGCGCTCTACCAAGGGCAACAGAGTGAGACTCTTGTCTCAAAAAAAAAAAAAAAAGAAAGAAAAAAGTTGGAAAAGAAAAAACATTCGCATAGTTCAGAGTCAGATTTATAAAACTGGTATATTTAGCCCCTTCACCCTGTCCCCTGTTCTCCTGTGTAATTGGCCTCGTATTTAAGAACTTTGTGGGGTTTTTTTTTGAGACAGAGCCTCAAGCTGTCACCCCGGATAGAGTGCTGTGGCATTACAGCTCACAGCAACCTCCAATTCCTGGGCTCAAGCGAGTCTCCTGCCTCCGCCTCCCAAGTAGCTGGGACTATAGGCGCCCGCCACAACGCCTGGCCATTTTTTGGTTGCAGCTGTCGTTGTTTGGCGGGCCCAGGCTGGATTTGAACCCGCCAGCTCAGGTATACGTGACTGGCGCCTTAGCCTGTTGAGCCACAGGCGCCGTGCCTGGCTGGCCTGCTATTTAAATAGCTTCCCTTGAGGGTGGGGCATTTTCAGTCTGTCCAGCAGGATCTGGGATTGCAGGCTGTGGGGTGACACCAGTGGCAGTAAGTTCTTTTGTGCCCATGGCACAGATGCACTGTCTTTCCTGACCTATTGGATTTATACAGATTTTAAGTGTCTTCTACATTCCCTTGACGTATTGTATTCATGGGGGCTTTTTGTGGTGATTTGTTTAAAAAAGAGACAGCAGATGGCAGTAGAGGCCCTGCCAGATAAGTGTGGATTTCCTGACACTGGGCACCAGTGTGCTCTGTGATGAGAATGCTGCTGGAAGCACAGCGTGCCTGAGTCCAGTTCTGTACAGGTTCTGTTTCATGGGGAGTTTTTTTTGTTTTTTTTTTTTTTTTGCAGTTTTTGGCCAGGGCTGGGTTTGAACCTGCCACCTCCGGCATATGGGGCCAGCGCCTTACTCCTTTGAGCCACAGGCGCTGCCCATTGTTTTTTGTTTTTTTTTAAACTGCCTGGGTATGGTGGGATGTGTCTGTAGTCCCAGCTACTCTTTTTTGTTGTTTTTTTTTTTTTTTAGAAACAGTCTCACTTTATCGCCCTCGATAGAGTGTCGTGGCGTCACAGCTCATAGCAACCTCCAGCTCTGTGGACTTAGGTGATTCTCTTGCCTCAGCCTCCTGAGTGGCTGGGACTACAGGCGCCCACCACAACGGTTTGCAGTTTGGCAGGGGCTGAGCTCAAACCCACCACCCTCAGTATATGGGGCCAGCACCCCATTCACTGAGCCACAGGCACCGCCCGTTTCATAGGGAGTTTAACTGTTCTATTAAAAAAGTTGATATAGCAACCTGTTGGGTCCATGCTACAAGCAGTATCAAGGCTCCTAAATTGAGGATCCTGGCAGTGGAAACAGTTGACCTCCAGTAACCTCTGGCTCCATAGAAGTTGAAGTTCATCGTGCCACATGTCATTAAATGCCCCTTTTCTGGGCTGGGTATAGTGGTTCACACCTGTAATCCCAGCACTCTGGGAGTTCGAGGCAGATAGATTGCCTGAACTCACAGGTTGGAGACCAGCCTGAGCCTGAATGAGACCTCGTCTATAAAAATAGCCAGTTGTAGGGTCAGCGCCTGTGGCTCAAAGGACTAGGGCGCTGGCCCCGTATACCAGAGGTGGCAGGTTCAAACCTTGCCCCAGCTCCCCCCCACAAAAAATACTGCAAAAAAACTGACAAAAATAGCCGGGCGTTGTGGTGGGCACCTGTAGTCCCAGCTCCTCATGAGGCTGAGGCAAGAGAGTCATTTGAGTCCTGGAGTTTGAGGTTGCTGTGAGCTATGATGCCAAGGCACTCTACTCTTGAGATAGAGTAAAACTCTGTCTCAGACAAACGAACAAATAAATCCTTCTCATTAGATTTGTTCAGAGTTTGTGATTAGGCCTGTATCTGGGAGCCTTCATGTGGGTAATAACCAGCAAATGTAAAGCTCTTTGTTTTGCCAGATTTTTACTAATTTATAAGGATAGATCCAATTAATATAACTCAAGGCTTGGTGCCTGTAGCACAGTGGTTACAGTGCCAGCCACATACACTGAAGTTGGTGGGTTTGAACCTAGCCCAGGCCAGCTGAAAAAAGGACAGGGCGATGCCCGTGGCTCAAAGGAGTAGGGCTCTGGCCCCATATACCGGAGGTGGTGGGTTCAAACCTGGCCCCGGCCAAAAACTGCAAAAAAAAAAAAACGATGACAACTGTAGCAAAAAATAGCCGGTGTGTTGTGGCGGGCTCCTGTAGTATAGTCCCAGCTACTTGGGAGGCTGAGACAAGAGAATTGCTTAAGCCCAAGAGTTTGAGGTTGCTGTGAGCTGTGACACCACGGTACTCTACTAAGGGTGACATAATGGGACTCTGTCTCCAAAAAAGAAAAAAAAAAATTATAAAACTCATTTTGCTGTTACCTTCACTTTTCTTATTCTTATGGCCAGGATTTATCATCAGTGACCCACAAGTTACCTGTAAGTGAAGCTTAAAGAAGTTGGCAAAGCCTGTTCACTGCTGGCTGTGGCATCCTGTGGTTGTAGGTTCCACAGGAGCCATTCATCACCAGAGGCCACCAGCTGCTCCAGTCAGGCACAGTGCTTCCTCACAAGCATGTCCCTGATTGTGGATGTCTTTTTATTTACGTAGGGTGTGTGTTTACCACTCGCTCTGTGGAGTTTCCTCTCTCTAACTCAGTCTCTTGGCTAAGAAGCCAGTATTATCCCTGCAGGTGTGGCACGTGAATCTTGCAAGGCTGTTTCCTGGGAATAAATCATTACCTTGTGGCTTTTATCTTGCCTAATCTATCCGGACAGATTTGGAATGAAACTACTTATCCAAGGAAGTTTGAAAATAACTTTATTCCCCAGTGAAGGAACCTTTAAAACAAAGAATCAGACACAGTATAAAAACTTCCTTAGTGGCTCAGTGCCTGTGGCTCAAGCAGCCAAGGTGCCAGTCACATACACCTGAGCTGGAGGGTTGGAATCCAGCCTGGGCCCGCCAAGCAACAATGACTGCTGCAACCAAAAAATAGACAGCGTTGTGGCGGGCGCCTGTAGTCCCAGCTACTTGGGAGGTGGAGGCAGGAGAATGGCTTAAGTCCAGGAATTGGAGGTTGCTGTGAGCTGTGATGCCACAGCACTCTACCCAGGGTGACAGCTTGAGGCTCTGTCTCAAAAAAAAAAAAAAAAAAAAAATGCATTGCACCCTGACAGAAAAGCCTGGAGGGATGTGGGTTGTATTTTACCTGCGGCTGTAATTTTTCTTTCTGGAAGGAGGAGATGTGCCCGCCCCCATGGCCGCAGAGATGGACGTGGGAGGGGTAACTCCTGTGCTCTGAGTCTTCCCCTCTAAGTCCATATTCCTACTTTGATTCCTGACAGATTGGCACACAGAATAGCTTGGAGCTTCTTGAAGATCCAAAAGCTGAAGTGGTCGATGAAATTGCTGCCAAACTTGGCCTGAGGAAGGTACTGAGGCATCAGTGGGCAGCCTTTGGGGGATCCTGGCTCTGTGGGCATCCAGAAGGGTGGTGTGGCATTGTCTGGGACTAACTTCCCCATCTGCATAGGTCAGGTGCTAGCTTCACACATTTTGAAACTTTGCTTGTGTTTCTTGTGCTGATAACTTTTACATTCCTCTGACTGCAAGTAAAATGAGACTATTTCCCTGACCTTAAAAAAATGATCCCAGTACAGAAGAGAAGGCAGATGGGGCGCTGGGGGCCTGTGGTGCCAACCACACTATGCCTGCTTCCTGCACGCTCTTCATGCAGCTTGGAGGCTGAGCATGGCCCGTGTTGGAGTCCCGTTGACAGTTCAATTTCTGTGCCAGGCACTTGAAGCTTCTGGTGTTACCTTACCAGTCATCGTAGAATTTCCCGTTTATAGTTGAGGGGTCTGAGCCAGGAAGCCTTTCTAGTTTCATGGGACGGTTAGAAGGAGATTTTCCTTTCGGTATGTTGATCTGGTTTTTCTCAGATCTTTGATCAAGTTCAGTAATGTTGGCTCGGTGCCTGTGACTCAACCGGCTAAGGCACCAGCCACGTACACCTGAGCTGGCAGATTCAAATCCAGCCCGGGCCCGCCAAACAACTATGCTGGCTGCAACCAAAAAATGACTGGGTGTTGCGGCGGGCGCCTGTAGTCCCAGCTACTTGGGTGGCGGAGGCAAGAGACTCGCTGAGCCCAGGAATTGGGAGGTTCCTGTGAGCTGTGATGCCTCAGCACTCTATTCAGGGTGACAGCTTGACGCTCTGTCTCAAAAAAAAAAAAAAGTTCAGGAACGTTAAAGATAGGCTTTTAGGATAGATACGGTGGCTCATGCCTGTAAACCTAGCACATTGGGAGGCTGAGGTGGAAGGATCATCAGGAGTTTAAGACCAGCTTGGGCAATATAGCAAGACTTTGTACAAAAAAAAAATAATAAAAAATTAGCCTGGTGTGGTGAATGTCTGTAGTCCAAGCTACTTGGGAGGCCAAGTCTGGGAGATGGCTTGAGCTCTGGAGGTTGAGACCTCAGTGAGCTACGTGAGCACCCACTGTACTCCAGCCTGGGTGACAGAGATCTACCTCCTTGACTTCTTTTTGCCAGAAAAAAGGTGGTTGGTTTTTTTTTTTTGGTAGAGACAGAGTCTCACTTTATAACCCTCGGTAGAGTGCCGTGGCATCACACAGCTCACAGCAACCTCCAACTCTTGGGCTTAGGCGATTCTCTTGTCTCAGCCTCCCGAGTAGCTGGGACTACAGGCGCCTGCCACAACGCCCAGCTATTTTTCTGTTTTTGCAGTTCGGTATATGGGGCCGGCACCCTACTTGATGAGCCACAGGCGCCGCCCCAGACAAAAGGTTTTTACAGATCAGTGTTGAGCTATGAATTGAACACATCTTAGAAGTTCAATATATTATTTATTTATTTTTAGTTTTTGGCCAGGATTGGGTTTGAACCTGCCACCTCTGGCATATGGGGCTGGCGCCCTACTCCTTTGGGCCACAGCGCCACCCTATTTATTTATTTTTGAGACAGAGTCTCACTATGTCTCCCTTGGTAGAGTGCCATGGCATCACAGTTCACAGCAACCTCCAATTCTTGGTCTCAAGTGATTCTCTTTCCTTAGCCTCCCAAGTAGCTGGGACTATAAGGACCCTCTACAACACCCGGCTCTTTTTTTTGTTGTTGTTGCAGTTCTTTAGCTGGCCTGGACCAGGTTCAAACCCACCACCCTTGGTGTATGTGGCTGGCGCTATAACCACTGTGCTACAGACGCCGAGCCTAGAAGTTTAGTATTAACAGCTATGTTAAAAAAAAAAAAAAATAGCTATGTAGGTTTTATCCTTCATTTCCTAATTTAGACAGTGAAAAATAATCTCTATAGATTATTTTATTTTATTTCTCTACAGATGAAGTGAAGGGAGCTGGAAACGTGATGTCTAACTTAGGAATGCTGCTGAGCGCAGTCTAACCTGTCTGAAAAAGTGTCCTATTGTTTTCAACAAGGAGTGAGCATCTTTATTGATTGAGGATTCAAATTCTGGAAGTTCTCTTACTCAAAAGAGAAATTGGTCCCATTTTGACTTATAGTTATTATAAACTTACAGTTTACAATGATCATAATTATAATAGAAGGTCTCAAGGATAGTTATACATCTTTCTCTAAAACACCACTTACTAAGCTCTTAGCTTAATCTGCTTTATTTATTTGCTTAATTACATTTATCCTATAAGTCTGTTATTTCTCTGTTGCCATCCTCCTTGGGCCTTTTGTTCACCTGGGCATTTCTAAAGACAACAAAGATCTTAGCAATGTGCCTGGTCATTTCAGCAGGAGGTGGGTGTGGGACATTGCGTGTGTCAGGTTGAGCTCTGGAGGGTGACAGCCCCCAGTCACCCCGAACCTCTGAGGGCAGGAGTAAAGACTGCCTGTTCTTTGTGTTGTTGTTGTTTGTTTGTTTTGATACAGTCTCATTTTGTCACTCTCGGTAGAATGCTATGGTATCATAGCTCACAGCAACCTCAAACTCCTGGGCTCAAGTGATCCTCTTGCAAGCTGGGTGCAGTGGTCACATCTATAATCTCAGCAGTCTGGGAGGATGAGGCAGGTGGTTTGCCAGAGCTCAGCAGTTCATGACTAGCCTGAGCAAGAGCGAGATCCCATCTTTTAAATTAGCCAGGCGTTGTAGTGGGTGCCTGTAGTCCCAGCTACTCAGGAGGGTGATTCAGGAGGATCACTTGACCTCAAGAGTTTCAGGTTTTTGTGAGCTGTGATGCCATGGCACTCTCCCAAGGGTGACAAAATGAGACTCTGTCTCAAAAAAACAAAAAAAAAGTGAGGGCAGTGCCTGTGGCTCAGCAAGTAGGGCGCCAGCCCCATATACTGAAGGTGGCAGGTTCAAACCCGGCCTCGGCTGAACTACAAAACAAAAAAATAGCTGGGTGTTGTGGCAGGCACCTGTAGCCCCAGCTACTTGGGAGGCTGAGGCAAGAGAATCGTTTAAGCCCAGGAGTTGGAGGTTGCTGTGAGCTGTGAGATGCCACGGCACTTTACCGAGGGTGATAAAGTGAGACTGTCTCTACAAAAAAAAAAAAGTGATCCTCTTACCTCAGCCTCCCAAATAGTTGGGACCACAGGTACCCGTCATGATACCCAGCTAGTTTTTCTACATTTTTAGTAGAGATGGGGTCTCACTTTTCCTCAGGCTGGTCTTGAACTCCTGAGCTCAGGCAAACCTCTTGCCTCAGCCTCCTGGAGTGCTGGGATTGCAGGCATGAGCCATTGCTCCCAGCTTGGCAGGCTTATAATATAAAAATGTAGCTTTCTGTAGAATTTATGGGCAGAGGGAGGTCCAGAAACCACAGAACACACAGTTGCTGTCACATCTGGGCATGTACGGGAAGTCAGGCCTCTGGGACTGGGCTGATGGGTTCAGATCCTTGTGTTCTCAGATGCTGCTGTCCCACTCTGCACAAGAGTTCTCAGGGGCAGCCATGTGAAGTCTCTCTTTTAGATAAGTGTCTCTTCCTGGGGAATTCTTTTCCTTACTTTGTGGAGAAAGACCCAGCATCTGAACTATTTATTTGCCTGGTTGCATGCTGTCTTCCTCATCGTGCTTAAGTACCCTTCTCACCTGTGCCCCATTGGTCTCTTTCACCCACCACAGTGCTGGGCCCGGGGATGGTGCTGAGCAAAGCTCATTTCCAGTCCAGCAGCACAGCACCATGGGGAGCGTTGGCTGGTTGCTACTGAGCAGAATTGGAAAGCCCTGGTGTGGCATCTTAATTTGAGCAGTCCTTGACTGAGAATGTTCTTCTTAAGCTTTCTGGGCAGAGCTAGAAATCATTTGTCATCTGTTTCAGGGAGATACTGAAAAGATACTTTCCTTTTTTATTAAGGTTGGCTGGATATTTACAGACCTCGTCTCAGAAGACACCCGAAAGGGTACAGTCAGGTATAGTCGGAATAAGGTGAGCTGGAGACACAGACGTTGGCTCAGCCCTGCAGCTTGGCCACAGTCAGTATTGACTCATTTCTGCGGGTCTTTCTGCTCAACTTGTCCTGGCTTTCAGAACAAATTAGTTTTTAAGACATTCTTATCAGTAAATTGAGGATGGGTCTGTTTGCTATTTCTTGTAGAACAAAACCCACCTCACCTTTACAGACCAGTGATTTCCAGATGTCACCCTGGAGGGGGGCAGGGGTGGTTTGCGTCATGATTCTGGTATCTATTTGTGGGTGGTTTGAGATGAGAATTGGTGATGGCAAGTAATTATAGGTCTTTGTTTCATTGTGGTTTTGAAGGCATTATAATTTAGTTCTTATTTTTCAAAGAAGAAATAGGAGCATCTTTAGATATGATGCTGTAAAATCTGATTTGCTGCTTCTCTTTGTAGGACACCTACTTCCTGAGCTCAGAAGAGTGCATCACTGCAGGGGACTTCCAGAACAAGCATCCCAACATTTGTCGTCTCTCTCCGGATGGGCACTTTGGATCCAAGTTTGTTACTGCAGTGGCTACAGGTATAAACAGGGAGAGATACTGCTTTGTTAATATTTTCTGTTCCTGAGCGGCGCCTGTGGCTCAAGGAGTAGGGTGCTGGCCCCATATACCTGGGGAGAGAGGCGGGTTCAAGTCTGCCCCCAGCCAAAACTGAAAAAAAAAAAAAAAAGGCCAGTGCATTGGCTCATGCCTGTAATCCCAGCACTCTGGGAGGCTGAGGCCAGTGTATTGCCTGAGCTCACAGGTTCGGACTGGACCAACCCGAGCAGATCGAGACTATGTCTCTAAAAATAGCCAGACGTTGTGGCAGGCGTAGTCCCAGCTCGGGAGGCTGAGACAAGAGAATTGCTTGAGCCCAAGAGTTTGAGGTTGCTGTGAGCTATGACTCCGTGGCGTTCTACCAAGGGTGACAAAGTGAGACTCTGTCTCAAAAAAAATTTTTTTTTCTGTTTCTTTTTCTATAGCTTTTTATCTTTAACTTAATTATACTGCATTTTCTCCATGGGTGTGTGGGATATGGATTCCTCAGTCTGTTTTATGGTAGCATTCTTTTTTTTTTTTTTTTTTGAGACAGAGCCTCAAGCTGTCACCCTGGATAGAGTGCTATGGCATCACAGCTCATAGCAACCTCCAATTCCTGGGCTCAAGTGAGTGTCTTGCCTCTGCCTCCCAAGTAGCTGGGACTACAGGCGCCCGCCACAATGCCTGGCCGTTTTTTGGTTGCAGCCATCATTGTTGTTTGGCGGGCCTGGGCTGGATTCGAACCCGTCAGCTCAGGTGTATGTGGCTGGCGCCTTAACCCGTTGAGCCACAGGCGCCGACCCTGTGGTAGAATTCTTAACTAACCAATGTCATCACCAGAATCGACTTCAGCTTAGTGCTCTTCATGCTTGGTGCTCCTGTCCCAAGCCCAAGTGAATGCTTAGGGCTTTGTTATTTTTTACAGCCTCGAGCTGTCACCCTGGGTAGAGTGCTGTGGCATCATAGCTCACAGCAACCTCTAATTCCTGGGCTCAAGTGAGGTCTCCTGCCTCTGCCTCCCAAGTCGCTGGGACTACAGACACCCGTCACAAAGCCCAGCTATTTTTTGGTTATAGTCGTCATTGTTTTTTGACGGGCCTGGAGTGGATTCCAACCCACCAGCTCAGGTGTATGTGGCTAGTGCCTTAGCCACTTGAGCCACAGGCGCTGAGCCATGCTTAGGGCTTTTAATCTGAGCTCTGGGGTCTGCTTACGGGCTTTCCAATAATCAGAGATGACTCTGATGTCTCTCTGTGCAGGAGAAGAGGGATTTAATATTTCTATAACTTACTTTATTTTTTTCTGTAAATTATTTATTTTTGACATCATGAATATAACTATCTTTTTTTTACTTTGAGTCTTTTGTTGTCAACCTTGGTAGAGTGCTGTGGTGTCACAGCTCACAGCAACCTCAAACTCTTGGGCTCAAGTGATTGTCTTGCCTCAGCCTCCCAAGTAGCTGGGACTATAGGCGCCCACCACAATGCCTGGCCTTTTTTTTTTTTTTTAAAAGAGATGAGCTCTTGCTGGTCTCGAACCGATGAGGTCAAGCAATCCACTCACCTCGTCCTCCCAGAGTATTGGGATTACAGGTGTGAACCACTGCACCCAGCCTATTTGTATTGGTTTTTTTTGCAGGTATTTGTATTGGTTTTTTTTGCAGGTTTTGGCCGGGGCTGGGTTTGAACCTGCCACCTCTGGCATTTGAGGCCGCCACCCTACTCCTTTGAGCCACAGGTGCCCTCCCCCTTTTTTTTTTTTGAGACTGAGGCTCAAGCTGTCACCCTGGGTGGAGTGCCATGGCATCACAGCTAACAACAATCTCCAACTCCTGGGCTTAAGTGATTCTTTTGCCTTAGTCTCCCAAGTAGCTGGGACTATAGGCACCCTCCAGAATGCCCGGCTATTTTTTTGTTGTAGTTGTCATTGTTGTTTAGTAGGCCTGGGCTGGGTTCGAACCCGCCAGCCCTGGTGGCCAGCAGCCTAGCCACTGAGCTGTAGGCACTAAGCAAGGAATAAGAATATGTAAGTTGGAGAACCAATTTATAAAAATGTAATCTATTTGGTTAGGACTTTTTTTTTTTTTTTTGTCATCCTTTGTAGAGTGCCATGGTATCAGCTCACAGCAATCTCTGTTGGGCTCCAAAATAAAAAAATAATACTTATTATTTATTTCACATATGTGTTAGTTAAGTCAAATTTATTTTCCTAAACTGTTGTTTAGGTCAGGTTTGTAAGAGAATGGTTGAAGTTTAGACTTTGATTAGGGGAGGCAGTGATTTTGTACTCTGGCATCCTTGGCAGAGGACTGACTGGGCTGACAGGTATCAGGAGAATATCAGTGTGGGGACCCTGGACCACCAGGAGGGGCAGAGGAGAAGGACATTTTATGGAATTCAGAATTTTGCCAAACCAGCAGTGTATTTGCAAAAGTGGGGGAAATTACATGGCAGCCCTCTCATTTAGGCTGATAAGTCTTGGTATGGTACGTTAGGTGGCTAGTTAAGTCTGAAACCAACAGACTTAGTCCCCTTTTTTAGAACCTTTTGTGGGCTGGGCACCTATATCTCAGTGGTTAGAACAACAGCCCTGAGCACCAGGGGTGGCAGGTTCAAACTCAGCCTGGCCTGCTTAACAACAACAACAACAAAGGCTATTCAGAACCCTTTGTGACATCCCTTACCTTACCATGTAGATAAGATGTATAGATTAAAAAAGAAAAGATAGATGTCTCGATAACATAGCCTGTATACACATGTATTTCTAAAACGTAAACCAAGTAGTAGCGTCACTATATAATGGAAAAATAAGAGCAAAAATGTATAATGAAGCTGTACATTTTTATGTATGAGTGCCTGGAATCTGACTCATGATGAGGACAGCGCCATGAAGGGCCATTGCTGAGTGTGGGTGTGTGGGTGGGGGTGCCATGCAGCGCTGGTAGCAGGTCACTCGGAGAGCTTTGCCATTAGTGATGTGGTTTCCCATGGTGATCAGCAGTTCCTTCCCCTCACGGGGCTTGTGGAGTCCTGTGGAACTGTTGGGAAATGCCCCAGCAAGGTAGGGTCCTGGGTTTGGGGAAGCACAGACTTTTGGTTCCCTCCCTAAGACTGTCACCTGTTAGCAGGATGTGGTCTGAGACCAGCAGATGGGTCGGTTTCCAGTTTATCCCCAGCTGCATGGTCACTGCAGAAGTGGTGTCTGAGGGCAGCATGGGAGGGCATCTGTCCCTGGTGTGGCTTACTTCTAGCTTCCTCTTGCCCTGACTGTTCCTCAGCATCTCTCCCCAGCTAGTCACTAACTTTTGGCTGAAGTCTCCAGCTAATGGGAAAGTATACCTAGTCGTAGGTCCCATTCCTTAGGAAAAACCATGGAATCTGTGCCACTAGATATGAGGGCACAACCTGGCACCCCAGGAATATCCCAGGGTCTTTGGGTCTAAGCCTGTCTGTGACCCTGTTGCCCAAACAAAGGATACTTTCAGCGGTGTCTCCACCTCTTGAGAGCATGAGCAACCATGCAGTGACAGAGGGTTTGACCCAAGTGCTGGCTGAGCTGACTGGACAAACCTGATTGGAAAAGATGGTATCGCCAGGATGTATGGGAAGCCAAGACTTTAGAGTAGGTCTTTGACTTGGCCATAGCTAGGACATTTCCAGCAAGCTCTGTGCATCACTGTACCACTCTTTACTCACCTACTCATCCCTGCCCCACCCCCCCATCTTTCTTGATTTTGAACCAGCTCTATTTGCATTAGTGTGGCAAGGGTAATAATTAGTGCAATACACATCCTAACTGTATCCGAAATCCTTAGAGTGCAAAATACCCTTAGTAGAGTCTGTGGTATCCCCTGTGATGAGCCATGTTAGGACTTCCTTAAAGCGTGTGTCTGCATGGTAAAAGGAGTAAATAGAAATTGCACGTCATCTCCCGTTAGTTTATTCCAAATACTTAACATTTTACTGAGCTGTGAACTGAGCCATTACTCATAAGTCCCCAGTTGTATCCTTACAGTTGAGTGGGATGGGTACTGATATTATTATTCCCATGTTGTTCAGAAAACTGAGGCCCAGGAACGTAAGTAGCTTGCCTAAGGGGCGGGCATTCAAAAAATATAAGTTTTTTAGCCCATGGTTTTATTTTGAAAAATGTGTACTTTCCCCAAAGTTTCAGTGTTAATTCAGTGAACCGATTTCCCCTCACAATCTCCAGTTTATACCCAGTTGCCGCATTTGCTTGCATCTCTTTTCTGTGTGTATGTGTATCTGTGTCCCTGGATTTGGGACCTGCATTTTTGGCAGATCCCCCACAGCAGTGATGATGTCCCCTTTAAGGGGGCACCTTAATGTGCAGTTTGCCACATTGGGGGGGATTTAAACTTTGACTCTTGGGTTAAGGTAGTGTCTGCTGTATCTCTCTACTGGTTCTTTGTCATGAGTCAGTAATTTGCGGGGCCAGGCCGTTCTCCAAGATGTGTGCGTGATCTTCAGTTCCCCATACCCTCCAACCACAGGTCCTGCTGATGACTTCCCTGATCTATGATCACTGACTTTGACAATTCCTATTACTCCTGCAAGAACTTTCCCCACCCTTCCATTTAAATTAGTTAATGCTTTAGAAGCCTCATGGACTCAAGGATCCTTGTTTATCTGACCAGTCACAACCCCTTTCTGTCTCTCTGGGGGCTCAGGTTGTCTAGGTGACTGCCGCTCCACACTGAAGTGGCCCAGGCTGTCAGGTTCCTTTCACAGAACTCTTAAAACTGTTGGAATTTCCTGAGTGTTAAAGAGTGTGTGTAGGGGCTCGGCGCCTGTGGCTCAGCGGGCTAAGGCGCCAGTCACGTACACCTGAGCTGGCGGGTTCGAATCCAGCCCGGGCCCGCCAAACAACAATGACGGCTGCAACCAAAAAATGGCCGGGCGTTGTGGTGGGCGCCTGTAGTCCCAGCTACTTGGGAGGCAGAGGCAAGACACTCGCTTGAGCCCAGGAATTGGAGGTTGCTGT
>CAUYRH010050487.1:0-40000 GCA_963574655.1 Perodicticus potto | reverse complement strand
ATTGTTTTTGTCACAATTCGCTTTTTGTTCTTTTTTTTCAAGGTGCTTTTTTTTTTTGGTAAAACTATAATTATTAATTGGGCAGAGAAGTACAGCCTCAGTAAATGGAATTATTCTTAAATCTCATAACATATCCCAAAGAAGAAAGTATTTCCCGACAGCTTTGTATATATTCAAGTGCCCTCACATAACAGACTGGCTGGATTTAGAAATAATCCGGCGCTGGGCGATAGTGTTGCCTTTGAGGGTTGTTGGCCCTTCCCCATTGCAGGAAGGGCTCACAGTCAAGACCCTGCTGGCCCCTGGCCCCTTCCAGCAACGAGCCTCTGCTTTGGCCTCCAGAGGTCAGCATGGAATCCAAGTTAAAAGTGATTTCTAACCCATATTTACAGAAGAATTATTTATCCTACATATTACCTCGGGGACTTTATAAAGAGCTCATTTGAGTCTCTGTATATTAATGCATTATGAGTGAGTAGGTCAGCTGACTAACGCTGAGTAATCAACTTTCCCTTATCTTCAATCCCTGAGGAAAGAATTTAGCTAGCTTGGCCCCCTCTTCCCTCTGTAAAATATTTCAGTGGGCTCCCTCTATCTCTAGGGCAACTAGCAACAAAGATAGTTAGTAGGTCTGGGTTAGTGGATGTGTATTAGGAAGTTGGTGAAACCATTTTCTCAGCATTTAAAAAAATTATTATTAAAGAGTGAGGTTGAGAGACCTGTATTTAGGATTAACACTGTCACTACTTTGATGATAACAAAAATCCATGAGTATCTTTCTAAAGACACAACTGATCATCTGTCAACAGAACAGACTCCATCTAAGAAAACAGAAGTAGAGTCACTTCAGTGATGTTACCACCATCAGTACTTGGGAAAGCGGTTTAGAAAGTAAAGACTGAATTAGCTTTATGTTCCCCAGTGGAAAGGGAAAGCAGACCCATTGCTTCTGTCCTTACTAGTGAGGGCATGTCACAATTTGGGAATGTGATTTAGAAGAAACATGCGTTTTGAAAAGATTCGTGTCAACATGCCCCAGACAGACCAATCCAGAAAAGCGAGATGGCAGAACCATTTATTTCATGTTAGAGTGAGATGGGGGAATGTTTGACTGATTTAAAACAATAAATAAATTGATTTGGGTGGCGCCTGTGACTCATCGAGTAGGGCGCTGGCCCCATATACCAAAGGTGGCAGGTTCAAACCCAGCCTCAGCCGAACTGCAAAAACAGAAAAATAGCTGGGCGTTGTGGTGGGCGCCTGTGAGCCAGCTACTCAGGAGGCTGAGGCAAGAGGATCGCCTAAGCCCAGGAGTTGGAGGTTGCTGTGAGCTGTGTGACACCACGGCACTCCACCCAGGGAGATAAAGTGAGACTCTGTCTCTACAAAAATAAATAAATAAATTGATTTTATGTATAATTAAAAGAAATGTTTATTTCTGATCTTTATAATTTAAAAATGAATTGACACTGGCTTGTAAAAGTGAACTTCAAAAATATTAATTTTGTCTTTATAGATAGCAAATTACTATTTGCTAGAATCAAAATAAATATTATTTTCAAAGCTATTCTAACCAAACAAGGAAAAAGTGTATTTTAGATTTGAAGATAGTGATTAGATTTTAAGATCTTACCATAGTAAAGTCCTCAGAACTTCCCCTCAGCAGTACGGAATGTTGCTGCTCCTAAGTGTTGGACAATGTTCTTGTCCTCGGAGAAAAGAATTTTTGAGTTGCTTATTAATATTCAAACCTCAGAAGCACCTGGAGAGCCTTCAAAATGTCTTAGGCCCTACAATCCTTTCCTCATGCTCAGGTATTGCCACAGCTCCAAGCAGTGATGTGATATGCCTGCCTGACTCAATACTGTGGCCCTGGTTGGGGGCAGAGGGAAGGAGAGCAGACATTTCCATGCTATAGGGCTAGTCTGTTGAAGTCAAGTGCTTCCCAGTTCATAGAGCTCCCAAATGCAGTGTATTTATAAGATAGATAAATAAACAAATAAAACTAACCCCCCCAAAAAAGATTTTGTCTTAATTGTGAGGGTAATGCTGCTGAGAACTACTGTGAGTTGTTTTTTTCTGATTTATTTTTCCAGAACTATATGCTTGTGCACAGAGTCATCATTATGCTCAATATCAACTGATAAAAATTCCTAATCTGAGTCTCCTTCCCTTTTTTTCCTGTTACTATTTTCAGTTGAAAAAGGAAAACCCAAACATATATGAAGAAAATCTTCATTACCCGCTTCTGCTCACTCTAACCAAAAACGGATAGAAGAGTAAGCTCCTCAAAAGAAGAAGAAGACATCAAGGACACAGGGAATGTTTTCACAGAACCAGAAATCTGTGATGGGCATAATATGCAGCCAGACATTGACTCCCTGCAATTTCTGAGCCCCCCAGGACTGAGCTCTGTGTGGGTTGTGGAGTCCTGGCCTCCCAGCATTGTTCCCCACCATCCCTGCTCAGCTCTCTCACCACCTCTTTTTATAGTCTGCTTGTTGCTCTTCCTCCTGCACCGAACCTTTGTTTGCCTCTAAATATGTGTAAGCCGCCTGTCTGAGATCTGAATTTGACTGGTAGGCACCTCAATAGTTTTCCCTTTAATTGAGACAGAATTTATTTTGGTGATCCCCGCACCTTAAGAAAATTGGTCTTTGTTCTGTTTTGGTGGTGGTAGTTTTTAATCTATAAACAGAGCAAACGTCATGATTCCTTTCTGGTTAAAGAAATAAATAAAGCACATCTTTCTGATCTCCCTCCAATTAATTGCATTAAATCTCCCATTTCTTTCCTCGGTCTCGTTTGTCTGTCTCTCTCTTTCTTTTTCCTTTTTCAACAGGATGTTTTTTTCCCTATGGATGTATAGGAAATGACTACATCAGCCCAAAGCCTCATAAACTGACCGTTTGTCCTCTGGACACAACAGCGTGGCCAGCCCTCTGCTCCTCCTCCCCAATTATGTGTGATTAGTCTCAGTGTGCTGTGTCAAGGAGGGGGAGTGTGCTGAGTGCTTATTATCTGTTTAGGTACAAGAAGAGCACATTTAGGCTCTGACTATGAATGAAAAGTGAGCCTTTATCAGGGCTTAAATCTAACTGCTGCTGTTCTCCAGGCCTCTTTGAAAATAGGTCCTTTCCAGAGAGATTTTGAATAAATGGTTGATAAACTAAATTGCAACCAGGGGGAATTTAAAAAAAAAAAACAAAAAAAAAAACTCAATCACACAATTATCTTATTTAAAATAAGTATATATTGTGATATGCTGTGAATCAAGTGTATAGTAAACATTTAATGGGTGCTACCTAGGATTAAGAGAGAATGGCTTTTCTGCAGGGAACCCAAGCATATCCTTGCCTGGTGAGTCCACAAGACACTCTAATGCCTTTTGTGGAAATTCAGATGTTTATCTGTAAGGAATCATCTGTGCCCACTTTAGCAGTAATGTCATTGGTAGGTTAGCTATAGTAGAGGCAAAGCATGTATTCAGTGTGACACAATTAAACTGATAGGTGGGGAACAAGGGAGGTGCCTCCTTTTGCATGTTAAACAAACTTAGCTGTCATAAAAACAGTGACTCTCAAATGTCTTCTCTGCTCACTTCTATCATCAAACAAATTTTTCACCATCAGTTTGCATGTCCTTGTATTCACCACTTTTTCTGCTCCATTAGAGCACCTAGATGGATCTCGGAAGGCATAGGTCAAGTCGCAGTTAGATCATACATTTCTTTCTCACAAAAACTTGAATTGCAATGCCAAGTGATGGGCTAACATCACAATAACAGCAATTTATTCCTCTTTGGATAAAACAGCAGTCTATTCTCAGTGCTAGATAAAGACCAGGGCAATGCAAACCAGCCATTTAGCTGAGTAGTTCAGCTAGTGGCAGCTCTCCTTTGGCGACTGTATGGGTTGCACACTGGCTTCACATTTTCTTGTTTAAAAATTAGAATTTGGCATGTTTTAAAAGGCAACACAAGTAGTTCCATTTATACTGGTGAAAATACAGCAAAAATTATTTCTTCTGTGAAACCTGCAAATAAACCTGCCAGACAAAGAAAACGCATCCTTGTAGTAGCACCTAAGATGGTCTGTTCTCTCTTTTTTCTTTTTAAATATAGAACAGCAGGACCATAAGAATATTTCTTTTTTTCTCTCATGAAAATACATAAGTTGGCAAGAACTCAATTTTCATTTGTGTGTTGTGGAGGTAGAAATCCAGTGTAATATTTCTCTGGGAGAAATTATATTTTAAAAGTAAACCAGTAATGTGTTTTTTAAAAATATCTGAGAAGTGTGTGTTAGAATTGAACTGTTGCTACCAAGAGACACCTACTAAAAGAATATACTTATTATGTGATTAAGCCCAGAGAATCTCCTATAACATGAAAGAGTTTCATGAATCTGTTCTCTCTGGGATCCTCATCTACAAATACCTCTAGTCCAGGCTCTTTGAAGGTTTTTAATAAGCTAATGTCATCTATTATTGAATAATTTAAAAGTTTTTATTTTCTCAAAGTTTCATGGAATGCTGATTTTTAAGAAGAGAAAAATACTGCAGTTTTAAAAGTTTATAGATTTACCAATATTTCTTTTGAACTTTATGATTATTTCCATAGATTAGTAGTGGGTTATATAATTGCAATTGGAATGGCCCATTCCATAATTGTCCATGTAATTATTTATGTGTTTGTTTCAAAAGGAAACCTGCATGCTTAGGAAATCATAAGAATTACTATGATATTCCTTGTCTTTATACACCTATATCTTCTGATAAAACTCTTGATTTCCCTTTGTCATACAAAGGAGATTTGGTTGGATGAAAGAATGCTTCTAATATCACCCATGGTCACTTCTAACGTGGTGATATGAATAGCCACATACAAGTTGGTCATAAGAAATGTATTTTATTTTATAGCAAGACATATGCTGTGAATTGGGATAAAAGTGCTAGAAAAGACTACCTAAGAGGTTGATGCTATTTTGTATAAATTGTGTATTTTGTTGGCTTTTTGACTGAGCATGAAAATGTAACTTCCATTAGGGAAGGGTAATTTAGGTGCTCAGTATTCAGCAGAAAACTTGTCAGGGCCATAAAAGCTTTTCTGGCTGGTTCCTCGGGTGTTTTCAGAGAAGAGCTGCCCGCCCCTTGCTGATTTTCCCTTTGGCTTCAGTCTGGGCTGAATTTACCACTGCATACCTGTTGAATCAATTTGGGGGGATCCAGCAGTTAACCGAGTGAATGGAAGGATTAGTGGCCCTCTGGAGCCCTATTTCAACAGCCAGGTGTCTGTCCTAAACTAGTTAACTGCTTTTGACAGTTGAAGAACCTGGTTTTAATGCCATAGGCAGGAGGTGGTGGTTGTTTTTTTCTTTCTCTCCACTACCGAAGTGGGGCAAACCTCCTAAAGGTTAGGGCTTTTTTGTTTTTAAATAGAAATGGACTGTCCCCTTCCCTCAACCCAGCTTCCACGGATTTTTGTCTTTGTGCTTAGTCAGCATTTGACTTGTTTTCAATCTATGCCAGACAATTCGGTAGCATTGTCTGGCAGGACCCTTTCATTGCCTCTGGGGGTGGGGCAGAATGCCCACCCAGGGGAGAGAGTCAAAGTCTATATAGAAACATGTACATATACACACACTCATAGGGAGATGAAGCTGTTTAGACCAGGGGTCTGGGCTCCAGTTTCCAGATTCCAGGTACACGCACACCCCAAATTAAAATCTCCTGAGTTCAGACTGTATGAAACATCATAATTATGCTGAATGTATCCCATAGAGAAAAGATGGATTTGAAACTCAAACTGATTTTAGGCAGGGCAAATATATTCCCTTGAGTGGACTATTTTCAAATTAGGAAGGAGCCCATCAGTGTTTAACAAACCATTAAGCCTGAAATGCCACTTTTAATTCTCAGATTTCATTTTATTCAGAGAGCTTACTGCCCAGGCTGTGGCTAAATGCTCACTGTGTTCTCTGCCCTGGAAGTCTGTGCATTTGGAATCTGCATTTTTGCCTTTTTTTGTTCCCCGGGCTTTTCAATTAATACATTTTTTAATAGATAAAACAGATCATACTGTGACTTTTAAAATGTCAACAAGCTTGTAAACAGAAATGTATTAATAATAAAATGGTTAATAGGAGATTCAATAGTTAATAGAGGGCCTGAAGTGTGAGCAAATACAGTAGCTGTATATTGGAAACTGTGCAAGTGAAGATGGTTTTAGTATTGCAAACTGAGGAAGAAAATTGTTTTTAATTAGCACCTTCATAAGAACTGCTGATTAATACTGTTTTGTTTGGTGAAAAGCTTTCAGCTGAGTAATTTGTACAGCCATTACAACAGTTTTGTTAGAGCGGGACTCCTGTTGTTAAACACAAACAGCAGATGATAATGGTGGAAGATGAGTTTGTCATGTAACAATTTACCTTATTGAAAAAAGCTTTATATAAAACCCAATACAGTAGGTACCAGCAGAAATCACATATTTTAAATCCTTCCAAAATTGCAGTGTGCCATGCTTGTGGTTGTTTTTTTTTTTTTTTCAGGAACTAGAAGCAGATTTTATATCATTTATAAAATTATATACACAATTTAAAGGTGGTGTAGCATGGACAGACTACGTTCTTAGCAGCAGTTTACATTGGAGCAGCAAAGTGGCTGGGTATTCAAACACTTTCTAACTACACAAAGAAGGTAGAAAAATGGAAGCCTAATTAAATAATGTTACTCAGATGTGAATTTGCATTGGGACTGGATGTACAGAAATAAGAATTGGTGTTTCTGCCTTAGGTGGGTTTATCACACATAGGATCTCTTAAAAAAAAATCTCTCTCAATGGAAGTTTAATTAACCTTTTTTTTTTTTTTCCCTTGGCAATGTTTTAACCGACCCAGAGGAAACGGTGCTCATTCAATGAGACTTGACCAGGGAATAAGAGGCCAATTTCAGTGAATTCCCATAAAACGGATATTTTGCTAGCCAGAAGCATGGGAACTTTTTAAAAAACATAAAATGCAATGGTAAAGCATATTTGTCTTAAAATATTACACTAACCCAAGGCTGGTAAGAACTGTAAATTATTGGAGTGGCGTAATAGAGCATGAGATTTTTTTTTTTTTTAGACAGGCCTTCGGGGTAATAACAAGGGTTGAGGCTCACGACAGTGCCAAATAAGCTTTAGACAGCATAATAGTCTGCAAAGAAAGCCACAGAGCACTAATGTGAAGGAAGAGCTGTCCACCACATGCAGCAAAAATCACCAAAGGTCATTTTATGGTAGCAATTGTGACATAAAATTGGTGGTCATGCTACATGTCTAATACCCAGCACAGCTTTATAAATGATGGGCCCCTAGCGATGGCTGTCATTAAGTGCTTTCATCATAATAAACTTTAAACTGTTGGCTTTATGAATCGCCAGCTAGCTTCAGCTGTTCGTTGGATGGAGCTTGCAGTGCCTTAAGTGTGACAAGACCTATTAGGAATTGCAACCATGTTTCAAGCGTACTTGGCTTCCCCACTCCTGGGGTGATTGCTGCCTATTAAACGGCGTCTGGGAAGATTTTCCTCCAGCAATCTCTGATCAAGAGCTTTTTTGGGCTTTGACCTGCATTTCCTTCAAGACTTTCTCTGAGGAGTTTTATAAGAGCAAAACTCCAGAGGATTTATAGCCACTTCTGATTAATACCTTTCCAGTTTTTCTAGCAACTCTCCCACTGCTGCCTAGAGAAAAGCTTTCATTGTTCCTGAGGTGCTTATTTGTGACCTTTTTTCTGCTTCCTGATTTCCTCTAACGTGTTCGCTTAGTGAAATCCTCGGATGGAACCAAGACACTTGGTAAAGTTGTTACAGCTGGAGCGACAGAGAAGGAAAGGGGAAGGCTTTTATATTTTTAAAGGATTACACGCAGAGCAGCCTGGCCCCGCCCATTTAAATATTCACTGTGACGTCACCCCCGCCCGCGGTACCAAACGCATCCTTAATGAGCCCGCGGTGGAAATTGAGCAAACGCATAAAGATTTCATGATTCAAATTACACTTTCATTAACCTTTAGCATGGGAAGTCTTTTAGTTTCTATAAATCTTACAGTGGCTTACCGTCTGTCCTACTGATGTGAATAATAGATGTTTGGGGAATCGCTCTTTAAAAACCCAGGGTATTTAATTTACAAGTGTTAGATACATATTTCAGACTCACTTAACAAGAACTTTAATTACTTCTTGTTGCTTTTTCTGACTTGGAGGCCGCCCTCTTCCTCCCATTTTTCTGCAGCTTGACACAGAGGTTTTGGAGATGGAAAAGCTTTCAAATGTCTAAGTCCTTGTATTAATACTCGTATTTGTCTTTCTTTTGAGCTAAGTAATGTCCTAAAAATAGTTAGGGGATGTCTCAGGTGTGGACCATTGCACAATTAAATTAGAAAACCTCGGAGGATTTGGATTAAAACTCAGAGGGGAACACCTGGGGACTCGAGGGCAGAGCCCAGAATTTTGAATGGCAGTGGCTCTCGGCCATGAACAGTGAGGGTCTGCCCGCTTGGTAGTCTCAGCCACAAATTTGTCTTACCAGATAAAGTATTGCAGACTAAACTCTTTTTTTTTTTTCCCCCTCCCCTGGGAGGGAACAGGAAAACCATTAGCGAATGTGTCAAACCAAAGGGAAAACAGGAGTTGGAGGACTCGTGGCATTTCACACACAAAGGCATCCGCCCGTCCCACCACGGGAGCCAGCCAAGGGTGGACAAGTGCATTTTGAGGCTGCTGCCCAGGTGCAAGGGGAGGGGGCGGGGCGGGCTGCAGAATGCCCCCGAACAAAGGCGCCTCCAGGGGCCTGTGCAGAGGTCACCTGCTGCCTCCAGGGCAGATTAAGGAGGGCTGGAGAGGGCATTGGGAGGAAATGGTGCTGTGCTTCTTTGGGAAATCAATTCGTCCCACCCTTAATAGAGCATTTTGCCCTCCCTCTTTGGGAGTCCCAGGCAAATGTGCTTCCAGGTCTCTCAAAATCAGTTATTAACAGACCCTGTTTGAAGAGGCGGCACCTTTCCCTAACGGTGCTCCTTCAATAGCCTGTGCCCCCTGAGAATCTCTTTCTGTTCTCTCCAGCGTCTCACTTCCCTTTTCTCTCTCCTTTGGGCTCTCCCGCCCTCCTCTACCCAGGCTTCTTTCATAATTAGGCTGAAAATGGAACTTTCCCCCACTCCCTTACTTTGAGATTTCTTTTTTCCCAGTGACCTGGGCTGCACTTTGCCCCCACTCCCTGCCTGCCAATCTCTTTGGGGTTAGGGCCTCTCTCTTTCCATTCTTGCAGCTCCCCCTCCTTGAGAGCTCCGGGAGGCCCAGCCTCCCAGAATCCGATCTCCTTCCAACACAGCAGCCCCCCTGTGGAGGAAGGAAGAGGCCTCCTCAGAATGAATGGCTGGTAAGGAGGTTTTTAATTTGTCTGCAGCTACAAGAAAAAGGCCTCAGAGCAGCGTCCCTCCCTCACCTCTGCCGTGGGCGGCCATCGGCCCTCCACCTTCTTGGTGGGCGCTGTCGCCCCACCCTAGTCCTGATCCCGGGTGAAAATGGGGCGGAGGGATCTGAAAATGTTATGTGTGTGAAAGTTGCCTTGCAATCTAGAACAAGGACTCTGTAAATTAAATTCTATTTTTTGATTGTTTGCAACCTACCAATGTGAGAAATTTGGAAGTTTAACATGATGTTTCTGTCAGGGTCTGTAAGTGTCTTGGTTTGAAATCTGCCTTCTGTTGGCGCAACTCTCCTTGAGCTTGAGGAAATGTCACCATGCTGTTCCCAACGCAGAAGACAGTACATTTAAAAGCTTTGCTCACCTGACCTATGGTTCCACCTCCAGGTGCATTAGCCTTCATTTTCCTTCACAGGCTTTATTTTTAGGAGCAGAGGCCAGGGCCCTGACCCAGCCTATGTTTTGAGTAGATCTCTCTCTCTCTCTCTCTGTCTCTCTAACAGCATCTCATGATTGCAAGGGAGAACAAGTATGAAGCAGCTGGAAGAATGAGGCAGCCTGCAGCTTCTGGGGGTCTTTCCTCTCTTCACAATACTCCTGGTACTACTTCTTCAGGGCCTGTGAGAGGACAGCCTCAGGCCCAGGGCTTGGGGGACAGAGGCCTCAGGGTCTTCAGTTTGCCTGTCCCCAAGCTGTCAGTGTCTTTCCCTCACTTCACTGCTAGGTGCTGCTTCTGGAGAACACACCCTCACCCCCTGCAGATAAACCACAGAATGGTTACAATAGTCTCAATGTGAATAGGATCCGGAAGGGATTTATCCTGTTGGACCTTTATAATAGATTGGGGGGAAATGGCAACAATATTTTCCAGCTCCTCCCATCAGGAAATGGCACCCGTAGCTCAGTGGTTAGGGTGCTGGTCACATAAACTGGGGGCTGGTGGGTCAAACTTGACCCAGGCCTGCTAGACAACAATGACAACTATAAAAAAAAAAATACCCAGGTGTTGTGGTGGGAGCCTGTAGTCCCAGCTACTTGGGAGGCTGAGGCAAGAGAATCACTTAAGCCCAAGAGTTTGAGGTTGCTGTGAGCTGTGATGCTACAGCGCTCTACCAGGGCAACATAGTGAGACTCTGTCTCAAAAAAAAAAAAAAAGAAAAGAAAAGAAATGAGGGATGGCGCCTGTGGCTCATTGAGTAGGGCGCCGGCCCCATATACCAAAGGTGGCGGGTTCAAACCCGGCCTCGGCCCGGGTTTTGTTTCTGCAAAACAGAAAAAAATAGCCAGGCATTGTGGCGGGCCACTGTAGTTCTAGCTACTCGGGAGGCTGAGGTAAGAGAATCGGCAAAGCCCAAAAGTTGGAGGTTGCTGTGAGCTGTGTGATGCCACGGCACTCTACCAAGGGCGATAAAGTGAGAGTCTGTCTCTACAAAAAAAAAAAAAAAAGAAAGAAAGAAAAGAAATGGGGTCTACTTCTCTACTCCTTTCTTTTCTTTTCTTTTTTATTTTTACAGTTTTGGCCAGGGCCAGGCTTGAACCCACCACCCCTGGTACGTGGGGCCAGCACCCTTACTTCTTGAGCCACAGGCACCACCCTGTTTCTCCACTCCTTGATTCTAAACTTGGCTTGGCTTGCTTCGGCCAGTGAGATATTAGTAAACATGAGTATCAGCAGAGGTGTGAAAATCACTTGCACATTGGGGTTTGCCCTCTTGATACCTGTGGAACCCAGCTGCCATGTGAAAAAGCCCAGACTATCTTGCTAGACCCTGGAGACATGTACCCTGGTTACCCCATTATCCAACCACAAGCAACAGTATGCAAAGCCAAATAGCCCCAGGGAGACCTAAATGCTGACTATGGCTGCATGAGTGAGCCAGGTGAGCAGCAGAAAAGCTGCCCAGCGGAGTTTAGCCCAAATTTCCTACTCACAGACTCATGAGTCAAAGGGAATGGTGGTTTTAAGCCACTATGTCTTGGGAAAGCTTGTTACACAGCAATAGATAAGTGATACAATCCTTGATCTATTCTGTGGAGGTACTTTTCAACTTTCTTAAGTATACAGATCTTTTGCCTAAAATGTCTCATTTTGAAATGACTAACATTTCAAAAACACAGAAGCAGGATGGAGGTCCCACAGTCAGCCTATTGGCAAGTCACTCTCAGGTGTACTGGGAGAAGACACCAGAGAACATGGGCTACAGGAGAAAGAACAATCAACTCAGAATCAAAATATGTAAGATTCCAGACTGAATCCTACCAGTAAAAAACTGGTGATTTTAGGGAGTTTTTTACTAACTAGAACTACACTAGATCATTTGATTTCTCATTTCATGCTAATTTCTGAAATATTGAAGATAAACACATTCCATTATTAGGTCTAGAGATACTGCTTACCTCAGGGAATTAGAACGCTCTCGTACTGTGAAGATAGTGTTAGACATTAGCTTGGCCCTGAAGAAAACTTAGTACTTCTCAGGAGAATTTCTCCCAGAGCTTCTGGGGTGGGCCTCACTGTTTTTACCTTGTCCTGCCCCAAGCTGCATGCTGGGAGTCGGCTCGAGTGTGATTATGGGGGAATATGAACGGTGGGGCAAACTCCTCTATTTTATTCATTTATCTGATAAATATCAGCACACCTTGTTTTATTGCTCTTTATTGAAGCTTTGCTGATATTATATTTTTAACATACTGAAGGTGTATGGCAACCTCATGTCAACCAAGTCTTTTGGCATCATTTTTCCAGCAGCATGTGCTCATTGTGTGTCACATTTTGGTAATTCTTGCAATATTTCAAACTTTTTTTTGAGTCAGTGTCACTGTCACCCTGGGTGGAGTGCTATGGTGTCACCCTAGTTCATAGCAACCTCAAACTCTTCAGCTTAGGTGATCCTCTTGCCTCAGCCTCTCAAGTAGCTGGGACTATAGGTGCCTGCCACAGTGCTTCGCTAGTTTTTCTATTTTTAGTAGAAAAACTCTTGCTCAGGCTGGTCTCAACTCCCGAGTACAAGGGATCCACCTGCCTCAGCCTCCCAGAGTGCTAGGATTACAGGTGTGAGCCACCAGCACCTGGGTATTTCAAACGTTTTCATTATAGCTGTTGTGGTGATCTTGACCAGTGATCTTTGATGTTACTATTATAATTGTTTTGGGGCACCATGAACCACACCCCAATAAGATAAGAAACTTTATTGGTAAATGTTGTATGTGTTCTCACTGTCCCACCAGCCAGCTGTTTCATCTCTCTTCTCCTCAGGGCTCCCTATTCTCTGAGACTCAACAATATTGAAATTAGGCCAGTTAATAACCCTATAGTGACCTCCAAGTGTTCCAGTGAAAGAGAAAGTTGCGCGGTTCTCACTTGAAATCAAAAGACAGAAATGATGATGCTTACGAAGGCCCACGGAAAGCTAATATAGGCTGAAAGCTAGGCTTTCTGCACTATACGGTTAGCCACGTTGTGACTGCAAAGGAAAAGTTCTTGACAGAAATTAAAAGGGCTCCAATGAACACACGAATGATAAGATAGTGAAACAGCCTTATTGCTGATATGGAGAAAGTATTAGTGGTCTGGATAGAAGAGCAAACCAGCCACAATATTCCCTGAGCCAAAGCCTAAACCAGAGCAAAGCCTGCCTCTTCTCAAGTCTATGAAGCTGAATGAGGTGAGGAAGCTGCAGAAGAAAAGTTGGAAGCTAGCAGCAATTGCTTTGTGAGATTTAGGGAAGAAAGCCAACTGCATAATGTAGAAGGGCAAGGTGAAGAAGCAAGTGCTGATGGAGAAGCTGCTTCAGGGTATCTAGAAGACTGAGCTAAGATCACTGATGAAGGTGGCTACACTAAATAGTAAATTTCTTCTCTAGATGAAACAATTTTCTACTGGGAAAAGATATCATCTAGGACTTTCATAGCTAGAAAGGAGAAGTCAATGTCTGGTTTTAAAGCTTCAGAGGACAAGCTGACTTTCTTGTTAATACAGAAAGGTACCTTTAAGTTGAAGTCAATGCTTATTTATCATTCTGAAAATCCCAGGACCCTAAAGAATGATGCTAAATCTCCTCTACCTGTACTCTATGAATTGAACAGCAGAGCCTGGACAGCAGCATGCCTCTTTACAGTCTGGTTCACTGAGTGTTTTATGCCCACTGTTGTGATCTACTACTCAGGAAAAAAAGAAATTCCTTTCAAAATATTATTGCTCAATGACAGTGCACCTGATTACCCAAGAGCTCTGATGGAGACGAGAAGATTTATGTTGTTTTCATGCCTGTTAACATGACATCCATTCTTCATAATTTTCTTCTTATTTTATTTTCATTTGAGACAGTATCTTGCTCTGTTGCTGGGTTAGCGTGCCATGGCCTCAGTCTAGCTCACAGCAACTTCAAACTCCTAGGCTCAAGTAATCCTCCTACCTCAGTCTCCCAAGTAGCTGAGACTATAGGTGTGTGCCACCACACCAGATAATTTTTCTATTTTTTTAGTGCAGAAGGGTTTTGCTTTGTTCAGGCTGGTCTTGAACTGCTAAGCCCAAGTGATCCTCGAGTGCTAGGATTATAGGTGTTCTGGCTATTATTATTTTTGAGACAGAGTCTCACTCTTTTGCCGAGGCTAGAATGCAGTGGCACAATCATAGTTCACTGCAACCTCAAACTCCTGAGCTCAAGCGATCCTCCTGCTTCAGCCTCCTGAGTAGCTGGGAAGACAGAGGTAATTTTTCTGTTTTATAGAGAAGTGATCCTACTGTGTTCATTTTTTGTTTTGTTTTGTTTTTTTGCAGTTTTTGGCCGGGTCTGGGTTTGAACCTGCCACCTTGGGTATATGTGGGGGCCAGCGCCCTACCCCTTGAGCCCATAGGTGCTGCCCGAGATCCTACTATATTGTTAAGGCTGTTCTAGAACTCCTGGCCTCAAGCGATCTATCTGCCTTGGCCTCCCAAAGTACTAGGATTATAGACATTAGCCACTGCATCTAGACTCGAAGTCTTATAATTAAGAAATACATTCTGTAAGGTTATAGCTGCTATAGATAGTGATACTTCTGATAGATCTGTATAAAGTCAACTAAAAGCCTTCTGGAAAGTATTCACCATTCTAGATCCCATTAAGACGATTTGTGATTCATGGGAAAGGAGTTCAAATATCAGTATTAACAAGAGTTTGAAAGAAATTGGTTCCAACCTTCATGAATGACTTTGAGAGTCATTCATGACTTCAGGGAAGAAGTAGCTACAGATGTGGTGGAAATAACAAGAGAACTAGAGTTAGAAGTAGAACCTGAAGATGGGACTGAATTGCTGCAATCTCATAATAAAACTTACATGGATGAGGAGCTGCTTCTTCCAGAAGTAGCAAAGAAAGTGAGCAAGGAAAGTGATTTCTTGAGATGGAATCTGCCTGGTGAAGATGCTGTGAACACTGGAAATGACAAGAAAAGATTTAGAAAATGCCATAAACTGAGTTGACAAAGCAACCCAGGGTTTGACTCCAATTTTGACAGGAGTTCTACTGTGGGTAAAATGCTATCAAACAGCATTGCATGCGACAGAGAAATCTTTTGTGAAAGGAAGAATCCTTCGATGTGGCAAATATCCCTTGTCTTATTTTAAGAAATTGCTACACGCACACACACACACCCCAGCCTTCAGCATCCATCATCCTGATTAGTCAGCAGCCTTCAACCCCAAGGCAAGACCCTCCACTGGCAAAAAGATTGACTCACTGAAGGCTAAGATGATTGCTAGCATTTTAGCAATAAAGCATTTTTAATTTATTTTATGTACATTTTACGACATAATGCTATTGCATTCTTAATAGACTATAGTATAGTATGAACATAACTTTTATATATATATACTAGGACACCAAACAATTCATGTGACTTGCTTTATTGTGATATTGGCTTTCCTGGGTAGTCTGGAACTGAACCCACAATCTCTCTGAGGTATGCTTTGTATCTGTTGTGTGCTGGGCACTCAGGGTATCTAATAATGGCACACCGAAGACCTTATTACATGTTGGGGCCAGGTGAAGAGAACAAAATGGCCCCTCCCTACATGTAACTTGCATGCAAAGCAGTAAACAAATGTGCTAGTGCATTTATATAATAATTATAAATTGTGATAACTTCTATGAAAAAACAGATAAGGTCTGTCTTAGTCTGGATATGTTGCTATACCTGAAGCTGAGTAACTTATTTTAAAAAAGAGATTTATGTGGCTCATAGTTCTGCAGCTGTACAAGAAGCATGGCGCTAGTATCTGCTTCTGGTGGGGGCTTCAGACTGTTCCCACTGTGGTGGAGGTGAAGGGGAACTGGCATGTGCAGAGATCACAGGGTGAGACAGGAACTGAGAGAGAGAGAGAAGAAAGTTTCAGGCTCTTTTCAACAACCAGTTCTCAAGGGAACTAGCTCACTCCCAGGAGAACAGCACCAAGCCATTCATGAGGGATCTGTTCCCAAGATCCACACACCTTCCACTAGGCTCCACATCCAGCTTGAGATTTTATAGCACCAAACAAACCAGACATCACCTGTGGGGCAAGATTCAGGAACACAGGAAACCTCTTAGGTGGGAAAAAAAAATGTCATTGATACTCAAATTCCTCCAGGAGAACATCATCTTAACTCAAGGCAGCAGTTGCTGTTCCATGAGGCTTCCCTTGGGAGGGGGAGTACTCTCATAATCCTGGGAGAGAAAGGTATGGGAAAAGGTTTTAGGTGTGGGGGCGCAGAGGACACTGGGAAGCTAGACAAAGGGGCCCAAAGAACTAGAGAAAGGAGCAGAACTGTCCAAAAGCCACTGGTCAGTGCCACCTGGAGTCAGGAGGGCTGTCCTCATTCAACACCGGAGACCCCTGACGGCACATGCTTCCTGTGCACAGGAATATGAACGTGAGGCAGGTGGGGACCCTGCCCGTGCAGTGCTCAGAATCTAGCAGGGGACACAGAGCAGGACCACAAATAAGACAGATCCGTGGAAAAACACTGGCAAAGAGTTGTCAGAGATCAAAAGAAAGGAGCAGTTCCATTGTGCGGGAGGAAGACTCGAAAGTCGTGGAAGTGGAAGGAGAGGGCCTGCCAGGGACAGGAAGCACGGAGGAAGGTTTCAGGACATGGTGGACTTGGCAGGAAAGTGGGGTCAAATGAGGTAAAGATTAATCCATTCACTTATCCTGGAGATGTTCACTGAATGCCTAACAGGTTCCGGACACTCTGACAGACGAATTCCCTGATCTCAAGGACCCAACTTGCTAGTAAGGGGAAAAAGTTACTGGACAAGTAAACCCGTAAGACTGGTTCAAATCGGAATGGGTGCTGGGAAGGTAATAAAGCATATTGATATTTTAGAAAGTGGCCGAGCCTCTTTAGATCCACGGTGAAGGCAGCTCTAAGGAGGCAGCATTTTAGTTAAACCTAAATGACAAGAAAGCCAATCTTTCAAGCTCACAGGGAAGAGCATTCTAGGCAGCGGCAACAGCAAGAGCAAAGGCCCCAAGGCAGGACCACACCACAGAGCCCATCAGGGGGAGGGCAGGGAGTGGGCAGGCCCAAGAGCAGGGCCTGGTAGGCCAGGGAGGGGAAGCTAGCTTTCACCTCAGTGGGAAGGCCCTGGAGGAGCTTAAGAAGAGTGACATGGTCTGACTTCTATATTTAGAAGCTCACTCTGTCTGCTGTGAGAATAGGGGTGCTTAAGAGAAAGGAAAAGGCCCCGTGAGAGGCTGTTGGCGTTCTAGCAGGAGGTGGCAGGTGACAAGAGGACACAGGTGACCAGAGGAAACAGCTGAGGACTGGAGAGTGAGAAAGAAGAGACGGCTGACCTTCATCTCTGGCAGTGGGGGACCCTTGGGGCTGCTGACTTGACAGGACTTCTAGCAGCTGGCATGACAGTGCTGCTGCACTAGCCGACGTGGGCATGGAAGCCGTTTGGGGTCTGTCTGTGGTGTGAACACTGAGTCAGGACCTTCACTGGGGCTCCCTGGTGGACCCGCAGAGCCTAAAAGCCAATTGCTGCCCCCCCGAGGGCAGGGGCACTGCTTCACTCACTGGGGAGTTCCAGCACCTGGCACGTGGTAACATGTGAGGGCTGATGGACAGGAGGCCAGAGGATGGAGGCTGGACACGTGTCCACTCAGGACATCTCTCTGGCTCCATCGCTGTCTTCTTCTGAGCTGCATTCAGGAATTGGCAGAAGTGTCACAGGCCACCCAACAGCAACTTTAAAAGTTGTCTTCTGAGATCACATTTCCTGCAATCACGGGACTATTTAGATAACAGAAAACCCCAGCTGAGGGTTGAAAGGCCCCAAGGGTTGGTAGGAGTGGCTCACATTCAGCTCACTGTGCCCGCGCTGCACTGCCCTGTCACGTGTTACCTCATTTTATCTTCACAACAGCCCTGTAATGACGTTGCTGCTATGATCCCCCTTGTCACAGTCAAGGAAAATAAAACTCAGAGAGGTGACAGGACCTCTCCAAGGAGAGGCCAGTGGCTGCCTAACCATCCCTGGCCTTGCATCATTCCTGCTGAGGAAATGAGGTGCCCAGAGGAAAGGCCCGGCTAAAAAGAAGACTTCTAGGCGAATCTGAATGCAAGGAAAAGAAAGATGGCATCACTGTGCTTGGTCATTAGCCTAGTAGTTTTGTCAAAGCAGATGAACCATTGGAAAGTGTGCGTAGCAACGGGCCTTTCGATCCATGACAGTGACAGTGTGGGTTGGCCAGATGCTACCAGGTATAGGCACATCTGGGTCTCTAGCACAGGTAGACTGGGGGTCATCCACCATCCAAAGTGGCACACCAAGCCTTTGTTCCCTGCCTCACACACGACACCTGCCCCAGAAGCAGTTTTCCCTAGACTTTAGGCTTGTGGCCTCCCAGGACCCCAAGTGGTAGCCAATGGTTGGGTGGTCCTGGGCTCCTGTCTCTAAAATCACCTTAAATGCTACCTTTGCTTTGAGACTTGATGCCAACCCCTGAAATGGATGTTGGGATCTTGGTTAAAATTCGTCCAGTGGTGTCAAGCACTGTGGCCCCAACAGCCATTCCCGCCTGGGGTCCCCTGTAGCCTGCCCAGCAGGATGGAGACCAGTCTCTGGGATTACCAGGGCAGCAATGGTGAAAGGTGCTCCTTCCCCACGTTTCCTTCTGTTCTTCATTGGCAAGGTAGAAACCAAGTTTTTGACAGAGAAATTAGGTGCGTCAGTGTGATTCACCCCTTTGCCGTGTCATTAAGCAGCTCCTGATCATCTCCACTGTACATAAAGACAATGGAAATTAAGGGAAACAGAAGAGTCGAGGAAATAGAGACAGCACACAAATGGGTTAGGATTGATGACTGTCTTTGCGAGGACAGAACAAAAGGTGAGTCTTCACCGGGAAGCAAGGGATGAAAAGGAGACCAAGAATTAGCCGCCGTGCTGTGAGTAGGGACAAGAGGACTGTGCAGGTGATCCACGGAGAAATTATTCTTGGGTAATTCTGCCTCTCGGAGCAGAGGAGCCCACACAGAACCCACCTCGCGGTCCCTGTTGCCTGGCTGCCTGGTTGCCAAGTAGAGGAGGAAGACACAGAAAATTCTGTTCCCCTACAGAGCACTTGACGTCACGACAGCATTTTTTTTTTTTAAATCAAACATATTTAGACCTTTCTTTCTCTTAAAGATTCTCTTTGAAAACCTAAGAAGGAGGAACCTGGGCCTGGTTGGAGGCAGCACAGAATTCTCAGAGGACCTCTGGGCTCAGTCCTGGATTATCCTGAGCGGAGGGTCGGGGCGGGGAGAGCTTGCATCCTAAACTCTTGTGTGGCTTGCAAGGCTCAGAACCAACAGATTTTAGTGGGTCGCCTACCTGATCAGTTTTACTTCCTAGATTTCTTTTTAAAGTTAGGACTAAACATTCTTTAATGTCAATTGAATTTTAAAGGTTTGGATATTTCCACCTTTGATGCTGGCAGTAATGGGTGCTAACCTGCCATCAACAACCCAGGGCGCTTCCTCAGGTTTGCTGCAAGAGATCTCCAGAAAGGGGCCTAGGGGACAGAGGTGTTTACACAGCTCCTTCCATCCCAAATTAAATATTCAAATTGGGTTTGTTCTGGGGCATTGTTAAGACTTGAGCTTTAATTTAATGGAAATGGCATTGTCCCCCAAATAAAGGTTTCATTAGGCCAACCCGAAAACTTTACCCATTATCCTCTGGAAGGAACAATCTGGGTGACAGCCTGCCAGTCATAATCCCCTGGCTTCAGATTTATGGTGACAAAAGACTCTTAATACTGAAAATGTTTGGGGGGAGGAGAAACACTTCCCAAACAAGAAGTTTCTCCCTTCCAAGCCAGGTAACAAAGGGTCAGGAGGAATTTGGTGGGGGCCTCCTGGCCACCTGCCGGTTAAGCCCATGGTCAGTAGATTAACTGCAGCTCCGACTGAGGGTTTAGAAAGGCAAGTTACATGGTAGAGCAAACAAAATTCAGACTGTGCTTTACACATGGTAATCCCAAATTTAATAAGGGCCTCACCACTGGGAAGCCAGAGCCCAAAGGTAGCTGAGGTGTGGGGCTCCATTGTTCCAGCCAGGAATGTCTCCATTGGTTGTCTGGGCAGTCTCTGGGCCCACCCCCAGGGGTCTATGGCCTCCACTAAGAAAATTCCTCCTGGCCCCTGAGTCTGTTGTTTTCCTTCCTTCCAGGATTTACAGGGCTTGACAAGAAGCAAGTCACGCTTTGCCTATTCTTAACAAGGACCCTGCAGAAGGTTTGGGTGGGCTGCCCCAAAGTCCACCTCCCTGACCACTGGGATCACCTGAGTGGAGCTGAGCCTTCAGATGAGAGCCCTGGGACGTCTGTGATCTGGGCCTGAGTCAGTGCTGAGGGCCTGGGTGTTATGCCCTGTTGGATATCAGACCTCTGAGGCAGAGTGTATGTAGGGCTGCACTCTGGGCAGGTGTGGGTTATTTCTGTAACTAGAATGAGCTGAAGGAATGCTTCTTCTGTGGCCGTCTTCATGATCATTTACTCATTGAACAGACATTTACCAAGCACTTGCCATGTGCCAGGCACTGTGCTCAAATGCTTAGGTCATCAAGATGAACAGAAAATAGAGGATCCCACTTCACAAGGACCACAAACTGAGTTAAGTGCTGTAAAGGAGAGAAAAATTGTTCCATGAGCCCATACAATAAAGGAACTTGACTGAGGGAGGGAAACAGAGAGGGCTCTTCTAAGGAAATGCTGCTAGAAATGAGAGCTGAAGGGCAGCTGAGGACCCAGCCAGGCTGAGGACGGGCCGGCAGAAGGGCGAAGGGCCACTTGCCCGGTCTTGTAGGTATCTCCGTGAGGAAGAGGAACTCCCTCATTCTGTCTTCTGGGGACCAGACACCACCCAGGAAGAAATTGGGGAAAACCAGGCCCTACTTCATGTGTACCATTTGTTTCTAAGAGGGCCACAAGATACTGACAGTCTGTGAAGCGCAATTCTGGGAGAGATGGGTCTCCTGGCTTTGGAGCACCAAGCTGTTGAAAGACAGCAACTAAAACTGAAAAGAAAATGAATGCTCAAAATGTAAGATGTTCTGAGTTGCCTTACGTTAATAGCTCAACACATTTGCCTCTCACCTTTTGCAGAAATCTTGCTGAAATAAAGTTTTGGAATTCTAAAAGGATATAAACCCATACTACTAGTGAGGGTGGGCTTCCCAACAAATAAAAGATATAAGCAAATTTCTGGAGGATGTATAGCTGATGGGAGAAGTCACTAGAGGAAACAGCTGAAGAAAGCCACACAGACAGCTCTAGGGAGGGGGCAATCCAGGAGACAGGAGCTAGTTCACCAGGAAAACCTCAGGAAGATGCAGGGAAGGTGTGGGCACAATTGCACAGTAAATCCACACCATTTACATACAGTTCTTTTGTATTCAAAAATTTGGATTAACCATGAGGACTGAGGAGGTATATGCGGAGAACTGAGAAGACCCTGCCACAGGAAAGAAATATACAAAAATAAACACCCAGAAAAATCTCCCTCCTGGAAAAACAGAATTCAAGAAATGGATTGATTAAAATGTGTTTTTTAGAATTCTCAGACAGGGTTGGAAAGGTAATACATTCTAAAAATGAGATTTTTGAGACCAAGAACGAGCTCTCAGAAATTAAAAATGTAGTTGGCGGGCGGCACCTGTGGCTCAAGGAGTAGGGCGCCAGCCCCATATACCGGGGGTGGCGGGTTCAATCCCCGCCCTGGCCAAAACTGCAAAAATAAAAATAGAAATAAAAATGTAGTTGGTGAAATAAGATAGTAATAGGACTAAAATGTTAAAATCTCACAAATCCCAGAACGCAAAGGCAAAAGAGAAAATATGAGAGGGGAGAATAATAAAAGACATTAGGATAATCCAATACCTAGAAAGAAAAAAAAAACAGTAATTAAAAGGGAGAGAGTTGTCAAAGAAAGTACAGAAAAAAAATTCCCCGGGGCTGAAAAATAATAGTCCTATGAAAAAAGACCCACAACTAGACATGGCCTGGCAAAATTTCAAAATACTAAGTAGAAAGAATAGATTGTCAAAGTCTCCAAATAGAAAGAGCACGTCACCTAAATATGAGCAGCAGTCTGGTGTCAGACTTCCTAGGAGCATTAGACACTGGGAGATAACACAGCAGTGCCTTCACTATTCTGAGGGAAAATTATTTTCAGTCTAGAGCCCTATACACAAATTCTCCAGGGGAGGACAGCAGAAGCAAACTTCTTTCAGACAAACGGGTACAGAAGTTTACCTCTAACAGGTCTTTTTTAGGAAATCACTTGAGGCTATCCTCCAGCAAAACTAGGGCATAAGATGGGAGGAAGAAGAAAATCTGGGCTCTAACCCTGGAGAGAGGTAGAGGGAAGTCTCAAGAGGACAGTGAGCAGCCTGGAGAGCAACCCGCCATATTGGAGCAGGGTCACAGAGAACTGCAAGGTAGAAAGGAAAGGCAATTCTCAATAGATTAGGTAGCATAATTCATAGATTTAAAACAAGAACATAATGCCAAAGAATGCAAGAAAGAACAAAGGCAACTGGAAGAAAATTGGTAAAAATAAAAGGTCAAAATTGAAATATGAAGCAAACTTGTAGAGACAAAATATCATGATATTAAACAACTGACAAAGATGGAGGACTGTGAATCCATTCAACATGGTGCTGGAAATAGGGTCTTTTCCTATTTCCTGGGATCATGACCCTGGACTTGAAGAGCAGGAAGTGTAATCCTAGCATTAGTACTATTCTGAAGTAAAAATGACATAATAACAAAGCAAGTATTTCCCATTTTAAGAGCCAATCTTTAGACAAAGCTTGGAAGACGAGGGTGTGTGGCCAGACGGGCTATAAATTTTAACAGTGTTAATAATGTAAAAGTACAAGCACAGTGGCATAAGGTGGGATGCGGAGAGGGAAAGAAAAATTGGAGAAGAGATATGATATTAGTATTACTAATAATAATATTCTCAACTTACAAGGTAGACTGTCCAGAGGCATTCTCAAAAGTTGATGGATCAGTAAATACAGGTTTAAACATTTTATTAAAGTTATAAAGGCAAACTGTAGAAGAAGGGAATATATGTGTAATATAAATACCGAACATTGAAATTCCTTCACACTCAGAATTCCTCAGATAACTGTCTGAAAAAATCAGAAGACATACTGTATAAGCACATTGGAGGTACAATGTATATAACTCTACATTATACAGTGATGAGGAATCTACCTAGGGTGCCAGATAAAATACAATATCATCCAATATTTGGGACATAGTTATTCAATGTTTGTCTGAAATTCAAATATGTCAGGGCATCTATATATTTTTTTCTCCTAAATCTGGCAAATAAAAATCTGTTGGAAGAACCAAAAATCAAACAGATCAAAGCGCTGGCCTGTGAGTGGTGGGCTGAAGGTGGGAGAAACCATAGTGTTTTTATCATAAGTGTGAATATACTATGTGTAACTCTATGTTTGCATTATTTTATGAGAGTAAAAAAGGTTCCAAATGTGTTCAGTGCACGTAGGAAATCAAACCCTTATTTGGAATATATAGGAAGAGGTATATAATTTTATTAATAGCAAGTCAGCATTGCCCTCGCCCTCTTAATACATTTGAAGCAAATATTTAAAGAATATTGGTTTGACAGCTGGGCGCGGTGGCTTACCCCTGTAATCTTAGCACTCTGGGAGGCTGAGGCAGGAGGACTGCATGAGTTTAGGAATTGAGACCAGCCTGAACAAGAGCGAGACCCTGTCTCTACTTAAAAAAAAAAAAAATTAGTTGGCATCGTGGCAAGCACCTGTAGTCCCAGCTACTTGGGAAGCTGAGGCAGGAGGATCACTTGAGCCCAGGAATTTAAGGTTGCTGTGAGCTAAGCTGTTGTCACTCTAGCCTGGGGCAACATAGTGAAATTCTGTCTCAAAAAAAAAAAAAAAAAAAGAAGAAGAACATTGGTTTGAAAGGATTCCATGTTGTAAGCCTGCCAGGCAGTTTGAGCAAGTATGTGCCAGATGCTGTGGGTTCCCTGGGTATAGAAACTTGGGATTTAGATAAAAAGGCAATACACATGTTATATGTAGAGTGCTAGCCCTCTAAGGCAGGTTGGCTTCTGTTTCTAGAAGCCAAATTATTAAAAGAAAAAAAAAATGTGGTCGGTACTAAAAACTACAGGGAGCAAGGGAGCAGACAAAAGGTAGGGCAGGGTTAGTGATGGGGATAGGCCTTAGAGGAGGAGAAGGGTTTGGAAAAGAAAGGCAGGAATTCTAGGGCCTACTTTTCAACCACACCTTAGCAAAGGTGCAGCTACTGGCAGTCAACAGTCTCAAATACACCTCGAGAAACCCCTTTTCATAGGTCCCAAACCTTTCTTTTTTTTTTTTTTTTGAGGCAGGGTCTCACTCTGTCACCATGGGTAGACCTGGGTAGAGTGCTGTGGCGTCATCATAGCTCACAGCAATCTGAAACTCTCGGGCTCAAGTGATTCTCTAGCCTCCGCCTCTTGAGTAGCTGAGACTGCAAGTGCCCACCATGACATCTGGCTAGTTTTTCTATTTTTAGTATAGACGGGGTCACACTCCTGCTCAGGCTGGTCTCTAACTCCTGAGCTCAGCAATCCACCCACCTCGGCCTGAGTGTGCTAGGAATCCAGGTGTAAGCCACCATGCACAGCCTCCTTTTTGTGGGTCTCCAAACATTTGAAGGGCCGCTGGACCAGTTAGTAAATACCCAAGAATTCTTCCAAAGAGATGGCTCAAAGATGACGGGGAACCACGATTCTTGTTGGGTCTATGCAAACTCTGGCCAGAGTTGTCCTGGTCTCTGCAGGCTGTGAGAGGACCAAGGTAAGCCCTAGCCAAAAGTTCCTTCTCTGATCAACTAAATACAAGATGTTATCTTTGCTTTGATATTGATTTGAAAAACCACTGGAAAAATCCACTTCTAAGGCAAATGAGGAAATTTGAACAGTATTTGATGACATTAAGAAACTACCATCAATTTTTTTTTTTTTTTTGTAGAGACACAGTCTCATTTTTATCACCCTCGGTAGAGTGCCGTGGCATCACACAGCTCACAGCAACCTCCAACTCCTGGGCTTAGGCGATTCTCTTGTCTCAGCCTCTAGAGTAGCTGGGACTACAGCGCCCGTCACACTGCCTGGATATTTTTCTGTTTTGCAGTTTGGCCGAGGCTGGGTTTGAACCTGCCACCTTCGGTATATGGGGCTGGCGCCCTACTCGATGAGCCACAGGTGCCACCCATGGAAACTACCATCAATTTTTAAAAGCAATAATGGCGTTATGGTCATATTTTTAAAAGAACTTTAAATATTCTGAAATATTTATAACTAAAATGATCTGGGATTTGTTTTGATATAATCCGATATGGCCTTAGGGGGATGGGGAAGGGTGAGACAATATTGGCTATGAATTCTTCTACTTTAGTATATGTTTGAAGTTGTTGATAACAAAATTCCTCACTTAATATTCTTCGTTTTCTGCATAGGTCCTTTAGACTTACTTAACATGGATTATGTTCATTTATATGCAATGACCCTTTTGACCCTCATAAGGCTCCAGTTGCGCAGCTTGGTAATTTTACTGAGGAAGACAGGACAGGGAGGTGCCTGTGGTTTCAAAGGAGTAGGGTGCTGGCCCCATATGCCGGAGGTGGCGGGTTCAAACCCAGTCCCAGCCAAAAAAACTGCAAAAAAACAAAAAAAAAAAAAAAAGAAAGAAAAGAAACAGGACAAAGGCCCAAGAAGGGTTTGACCTGGAGAAAGGGTCTTTCCTCTCTCAGGAGTTTAGATGGCAGGAAATGCCTTCTTAGTCATGGCTTGCTAGATAGTTTACCTTTTTGGGTGCTCAACAATAAGACCTTCTAGCACCTCCTCTGTTGCTTTATTCAACATACAGCTATGGAGCATGTGCTATTTCTCATACTTTCCGTGGGTGGTGGTGAGAGAGAGCCCAGATATTTTCTCACTTCCAGTTTCTCAGATGACTTTCCTAAAATCAGATGGGATGTTCTTCCCCAAACTCAAGACCCTTTAACTGGAAAGTCCCAAAACTAAAGAGGTAAGAACTAAGGCTACAACCCATCCCCACCTCTCAATGATATCCAACAGCTTTAGGCCATCTCTGGAGACCAAATCCCAGGGCTGAGTCCCCAGTGACTCTGACAACTGCAATTCTTGTCCTTCCCTCTGGGAAAGAAGCCAGCAGGACACCAGACTCACGCTTGGGACAATAATATCATCCTCATGACCATGGTTGGAGGCCCCCAAACAAGAGCCTGAGCACCTCTAAGTCCGCTAGTGTCTTCCTTGTGGCAGTGTCCCCATTACTTAAGGCTGCAAATGCTCTAGGATCTGGGACCAAGGCACCCTGACAAGCAACTGCTCCCATTGCAACGGCCCCAGCTCCCTCTCAGCCACTGCCCCTCCCCTGGGATGCTGGACTCCCTCTTCCCTTAGCTATGTTGCCTCACTCTGATGGCAGCCACTCTGCCTGTTCTGGCCTTCCCTGCCTGCTTTCCTCCAGCCTTTCTGACTTTTCCCCTTCTCATGGTCTGTCTTCCTCAGTCAGAACCCCTCTTCTGTCCCTCAGGCTGGCCAATGATCTCAATGTCCCATCTCAGGACTCATTCCAGAAGACCCTCTGATGGCTGAGGAGGCTGGCCTCAGAGTCCTCCACCACTGGTGGGCTATGTCCCTCTTCCCAGCCATGCACTGGCTTGTTGGCCTGTCTTTTGTCTTTTCCTTCAATTTAGCTTGACCTGATTCTCTGAGGGAAAGCCTAACCACATTAAGTCCTCCTGTTCATGCGGGGATTTATCAAGCATTTACAATATGCCAGGAAATGTGATAAATACTTTCGTGCATTATTTCATTTATTTTGCCAATGAGGGGGGCACGATTACTTTAGGTTTAGGGAGGGAAAGGAACTTGCCTACGCTGACAGAACCAATGTTTAAACACAAGGTTGGATGTGGTGGTTCACCCTTGTAATTCCATCACTTTGGGAGGTTGAAGCAACAGGATTGCTTGAGGCCAGGAGTTCAAGACCAGCCCAGGCAATGTAGTAAAACCTCATCTCTCTGAAAAAAAGAGCAAAATTAGCCAGGTATGTCTGGGCATGCCTGTAGTCCCAGCTACAAGGGAGGTTGAGACAGGAGGATTGCTTAAGCATAGATGTTCAAGGTTACAGTGAGCTATCATCAGGGCATTGCAAATTCAGCCTGGGTGAGAGAGTAAGACTCTGTCTTTAAATAAATAAGTAAATAAATAAACTGAAGCGGTCCATCTCCAGAGAGGGCTGAAGGTTGGGTGAGTGAAATGAGTAGCAATTATGTTATAAACAGAATGTGTATAAATAAGGAGATCCAAGTTCTACTTTTACCTCCACCATGAAGAGTAAAATAAGCTTTCTGAGCTTTACTGCCTTCATCGTAAAAATGTGGGTTGGAGAGGTAAGAATAGCACAGATACTCTGCCATAGGAAACTGCATAACATGGTGATTAAGTGTGTGGACCCCAGTGCCAAGATGCCTAGGCCTACAATGCTGCTTGCGATATTTGTGAATTATGTGACCAAATTGCCTTGTGTCTCAGTTTCCTCATCTGTGAAATGGGTATGATGATAAAAGTATCTCAAAGAGTTATGGTGAGGACTAACTAGTGAGCATTAAGTACTCAGAGCACTGTCTGGTATATAGTAAGTGACATTAGCCATCATCAGTATCATTTTAATGATAACTAGTGGTGTCTTCCATCAAAATCTGTGATTTTGTGATGCATTAGAACTTTTAGCACCATTGTTAGTGTAGCCAGGATCTTAGAAATTAGAAATAAGAGGTATATATTAACCAGTGTGATATAAACGCTCCTAATTCTATATGAAATCAGCACATCGTACCCCATAAATGCATTAATGTATACATGAAAAAAAAAGAAATAAGAAAAATCTCCCCACTCATTCACTCCTTTCAAAATACATGCACACTATTATAAAAGTTAGAAATTGGCTAAAGAAAGAACACATGAACATATAGTCTTTTGTTAGGACCTCATAACTCTGGGAAATTGGCAATGAAACTGTACCTGTGTATAGCTCTTGACAGTGAGCGATGCGTTTGAACCCTCTTCCCTTCACTTTGGCTCCACCCCACACTATGAGACAGGTGGGATAGGTAATGTGCCCAATAGGAGACTAGGAAACCTTCACTCAGCGGTAGCAGGTGATTTGCTCAAGGTCACACACTAATGGGTAGTGGAACCAGCAGTGAAACTCAAAGATCCTAACTCCCAGTCCAGAAATCTTTCCAGAAAAAAATTTCTCAGTAATCTGCAAAGGACTTTATGCTTATAATCGTGTTGGCTTCCCAGAGACCTGAACCAGAATGTAGTGAATTCTCCAGGCGGCAGAAAGATCTCTCCTGTGACCAGGAACATAATTAATCTTTATCTGGAATGGGATCATATTCTTTCTCTATGATTGTAGGTACCTAGGGTTCCTATTACCGTTACCTCACCAAGGGTGGAAAGGGCCCTGGGGTCAGACACCCCTCCCCACCTCACACACACTCTCCTCATCTCTACTCTGACGCTTGATAAGTGGTCTTGGGCAAATCGCTAAAACTCTCTAAACCTCTCTCAAAAATGTTGGTTGGCACAGCTGCCTGGTAGACAAGCTGTCAGAATCAGCAGTAGCACACTCATAGGCATCATGGAGGCATTCAATAAATGGTAGTTAAAAAAAAAACAAAACTTCTTTCTCCAAAAGACCAGTATGGCTGACGGACCCAGCTCTGGCTTCACTTCTGTTTCTAAAGAACGCTGGCTGGCACAAAGGAGCAGGCAAAGCAGACAGATGACTTTTAAGTTATGAAACATATATTCTCACCTTAGACACCTGCCGTTTTTAATGACTAAATCCACCCCCCCAATACATCATTTAGCAAATACCAGGGCTACTTATTAATTTAAAAACATGTTCAGCCTCTGCTTACAGAAACTGCCATTCCCCCCCCCCCCCGCTTGGGAATGAGTTTTTAGTTATGTTTTTAAAATTAGCTGGCGCTCGCATTTCATTTTCCATCCAAGCTTCCCTGTTATCTGTAAGGTCACAGAAACACGCAGGCCGCGGACAGTCCAATCCCAGATATTAGGTTCTGGGAATTAAAAGCCGAAATAAGTAAATAAAGAGAGAATGCCCAGGGATTTTTCAGAGCAGAAAGCCGATCCCCAGCGTGGTGGGAGCCAGGTTTCCTCCTTAAGTGGCTTTTCCCTTACATTTTGAGGTGAAGGCTGAAGAAGAGGAGGAAGAAGAGAAGGAAAAAGGCCTGTGACCTATATCGTCAAGGTCTGTCTCTCCTCAGCTCAGCCGCGAGAAAGAATAAGAATGCATTCTGGAGGAAGAAGAAAAAACCCAAGCGCTGATTGTCGCTTTAAGCTATTCCAATCACAGGCCCGCGGTTAAAATAATGCTCACCTACTGCGCTTCCAACTGGGCCATCTACCTTTTCCGCTGGCGGGGTCCTGCCCAGTCTAGTCTGATGAGGCTGCCCCGGGCCCGGGAGAGCTCCGCTACAGGCCCCGCTACACCTGTTTATCACCAAGTCACTTCATTTCTCTTCCCCTCCTCCCTGCTTGAAAAGGAGCATTAATTAAACCGGTAAACAAGCCGGCTCCCATTCTAAATCAGGGCTGCAGGCAACAGAGAGATAACTTGGGCTCCGGAGAAGAGGGATTTTCAGTTAATTTATGGAATCCACCGTCACTCTCTCTCCCAGCAGCCAGCTCCCCGCTTAACGGGGAAATTGAAGCAGACAGCCTTTGTCTAAACACTTCTTTTGACCAGAATATCTTAATTTTTCTATTTGAATGTTTAATAAGGTTTGGGGTGCTGTTGCATCTTTTTAATTGTAATGGCGCAACCATTGGGGTGTTATCACTTGGCCAGTGGCCGCTGGGCGTCGGTCCTCCTGGGGCGCGGAGAGAAACTCCGGCTTTTCCAAGCTGGGCTCCGACAGCCGGCGCGAAGAGCAAGGCTGCGGTTTGGGGGCAGCTTGGGGGGACCCTGAAGTCAGGGGACCTAGACACGCTTTGCCCACAGTGACGCCCTCGCCTTTTTCATTTTCCCCAACGCCATGGGTGCGCGCAGGCGGCCCGGGGGCCCGCCTTCCTGGTCTCCCCTCTCCGGGAGCACCGGGCCGGGCCTCCGGCGGCCCCCGGGCGCGGCCCCAGCCCCTTCTCGGGGAATCCATCTCCGCCAAAGGGCTGGGCCTCGGCTCATCTCCGGCCACTGCTGGGAGATCGCCGCGCTGCCTAATTAATTTCTCCTAGAAGGGGCTGCGTGTGCGCCTGTGTGTGCGCGCGCGCGCGATTCCCAGCCGATGTCTGGAATTCCTCCCTGTAAGTGGGAATCACATTGAAATTGTAGTTTTCATAAAATAATAGACAGTCCAAGAAAAACCCCTCCGTAAATCTTTGTCATTTCTTATGTAAACCTTCGGGGAAAAAAACCACAGGAATGTCTTATACATATTTCAAGCCAGCCTGCTTTTTCCGGGTGGCATATCCAGTAATCATGTTGACAAATTAATGGTAGAGAATTAGTTGTACATTAAGGATTTAAATTATATTATGCAGCACATTGTCATAAAATGATATAAAACAATAGGAAAATAAATGTAAATTAATTCAAGTTACTGACATGTGAAACGCCAGACTGACGTCTGTACGCTTAACGACTTGCTCAGCCGCAGTGGCGGAGCCCGGGGTCCCTCCCCAGGTACGCCGGAGGGGGCGGCGCGGGGCTGCGGGAGGCCAGCGGGGCGCCCGCTGGGGCGGCCCTTCCTCGGGCGCGGCGTGCCAAGGGTTAAGTGGAGGCGATCGCGGCTCTGCCTGGCTCCCTCCCCTTGTGTGCTGATTTTCAGGCCCACCGAGCCGCCCGAGAAAGTTTTCAATTTGACGAGGCTGGAGCATTTCAGGGGCTGAGCTCCTTAGAAAGCTTCGGGGCCCCTGAGGGCCGACTTGGCGGGGAGGGGGCGGCCTGCCCGGTCCTGGACACGCTAATTACAAGGATTCGGTTTCCCCGGCTCTGAAGGAATGCATTACCTGCAGCAAAGGAGGCCCGGCCTCTCAGGAAGGCCCCGAGAGGAAGCTGAATGCCCCAGTGAATTCCAGCCCCATCCCTGGGTTTATACCCGCAACCCCAGCCCACGCTGAGCGACTAATCGCCTGGCCATTGTCAGAGCTGTTGTCCAATCAGCCCCTGAATAGCAAAACTTCACAATGCCGAGTATGAATTAGAGGGGAACAAATGTGGATGCAGACTTTTTTTGCAACAATACCTAACTGAGCCTTTCAGACAGGACAACGGATGCACAAAAGCTCGACGGAAATTGGAGTAACTTTTGGAGGCCCTTGTAGCTGCCGTCAATACGCGTTAGCCCCATAATGGAGGCGCAGGCCTCCTCCGTCAACCCCCCTCCCCTTTTGTGAGATGGATCAATTGTTCATGGGGTGGGGGGAAATTGTCATAAAAATTGGGCATTTTTGCTGCCCTTGTCTTGGAAACGGTGGCTCGCTGTTGAACACAGCCAAATGGGTTTGTCTCCTTCTTAGGTGAATTGTGGATTTGGTCATTATTAGCCCACAGAAAGTACTGACAATGTCCCCTCACTCCGTCTGCCCACCCCCAAAAGAACAGAATAGCTTCTTGAGCTATACAAATGTCAGGTCTCTGTTTTAAAATTTAGCTTTGTTTACCCAACAGAATGGAATTCATTACTGTGTAAAAGTGGCTCCATTTTCTAATCTTTTTATTCAAAATGTTGAGAGTATCAAAAAGCTCATTTGAAGGTCACAGGTTTATGTGTCTATTCTCTTAAGTGTTTTAGAAATTCATATGGAGGACACAAAAGGTGGAAAATGTGAAAACACACTGTTCATTGTTTATCCTAACCTTGCCATGGTTATTAGATAAATGAGTGTAGGGGGGAAAAATGACATTAAAAGCCATTGTGAACTGGGAATTTTTTTTTCCCCCTGAAGACTGTTAATTTTAGCCCTTGATCTGTAAAGGTCAATTTCTAATTCTTTTTACTGTGCAGTTTATATAACTTCTGCATTTCAAGTCTATAAAAAGCTTTTGCAGACTTTTCATAATGTAAGTAGCAATTTATTTCATTACGATTTGAATTTTTTATGTAATTCCTATGGACATTCTGATGAAATTGTCAGGCTTAAAAGCCATGGTGCTTTTCATTTGGGGGTGTGGGGACTTTTTTTTATTTTTTTGCTCCAATCCATTCTTGCTGGATAATTTAAAATTAGTAAGATTAATCAGTTCAGTGATTTAAAAGACCACACTTTGGTTGGAACAAGGTCTGAGGCAAAATCATGTTATTTTTTATTAGTAAATGATTTAAAAGGTCTTTTCAACTAGTTATCTGAAGCTGATATTTAACTGTTACTTATTCCACTAATTTCTATCTTTTGTTAAAAGAACTTTCCAACCTAAATCTCCTTGCTCTGTCCCATGCTAATTGCAGCTTACATTATATAAATGGCTTTGTAAAGAAAACTATAACTCTGAGCCTTGAAAGTTGCGTGTTTCTATTTGCTCAAACTTGATGCACTTGTTTGAAGAGGGTCATTGCAGGGAGAGCTGTGTAGCCTGTAAGAATGTCCTGGATAACAAGCTTAAACAGAACCTTTTGTTGTGCCTAGTATTCTCAGGACTCCAAAATGAGGCCTCCTTTTTCTAACTGCGAGCTGAAGTGGTTCATTACTGCTGTTTCCTCCGCCAGGCCAGGGCTCAGCCATTCCCACTACTGAAGGTCTGTAACTTCCTTAAAAAGGAAGAAGGAAAACATGGCCCAGAAAGGTCTTGTTAGCACTTCCTATGTGAAATTAGCAGCTTTCTAAAAGGTACAACTCCAATTACCTCACATTGTGGAGGCGAGCACAAACTCAACAATATGCACAGCCTAGCAAGTGACATTCTGTCTTTCTAGAGTTACTTCCCTAATTAGGAATGAAGAAGCTCTATTCTGCTCAGTGCATCTATTTACAGTGGCCACAATGCTTTAACTTGAGCATCCTTCTCAAAGACCAGTGTTAAAAAACACAAGTGCTCTTTTCGCTGAGCAGGCTATGGTGAGGCGACACATTCCTAACGGTTACGCCCTCAGGGAAAAAAAAAGTGTAGCCGCTTTGGCAGGATTGTTAACACTTCAGGATTCATTTTCCACAATAACGCCCCTGCCCAGAGAGCTCTGGGAATTACAGTGGACAATGGGGAGGCATTCTTAGGAGGGTCTAATGATGGAATAAAAAGAAAAATATTTATTGCTTTTGACAGTTCCACAAGGGGCAAAAATCCTTGCCGTGGCTAAAGTTTCTCTAGCTGTTGGAGGAAGGCGGCTCACAGGGACTCAAACAGTTCTACTTCCTTTGTTAGGAGGCTGAGTACCAGGGCCAAGCTGGGAAATTAAAGATTAAGTTCATTAAGGTAAGATAATTGTGCAGAGGGATTGTTGTGGATACAGGTGGAGTGATGGGGGCTGGGGTAGGAAACCCATTTACATGTAGGGACAACCCATTAAAGAGGCTTAACAGATGTGCAACGCAAATATGTTTATTATTTGCCTGATGGCTGACCTATGCTTTCCCTGTTTCATTAGTCAACAGGCCCCCAAAGGAGGGCCAGGACTCCCTGCAGGGAACCAGGTGGAAGAGAGGGCAAAGCAGCCTCCAGAAAGAAAAGATCCAGTCCAGGGGGCCCTCAGGGATGACCGGCCTTCTCTCTCCCTCCAACACCCTGTCCCCACATCTGAGTTCCTGTCTGTCCCATCCTCACCTGAGAGGACCAGTAGGGACAGTGTTCTCCCACTTGAGATATGTTTTGGGAGTTTTCTGGATGCTGACAGGAAATGTTTGTGCATTGGATGCCCATTTATTTATTTATTTATTTGAGACAGAGCTTCTAGCTGTTGCCCTGGGTAGAGTGCTGTGGCATCACACTTCACAGCAACCTACAACTCCTGGGCTTAAGCGATTCTCTTGCCTCAGCCTCCCGAGTAGCTGGGACCACAGGCACCTGCCACAATGCCCGGCTAGTTTTTGGTTGTAGTTGTCATTGTTGTTTGGCGGGCCGGGGCTGGATTCGAACCTGCCAGCTCTGATGTATGTGGCTGGCGCCTTAGCCGCTTGAGCTACAGGCCCTGAGTCTGGATGCCCTTTTAAAAGAAGACATCATGCTCTTTTCTCTCTCTCTGGTGGTTGAGTTTTCATTCAGGGAGCTTCTCAAACTCTCTGTTTCCCTAGTCTTACTGACCTCCTCGGAAACTGACTAGTTTGGAAATCTGGGCTGCCTATCTTTCGATTCCTTCTTCTGAGAAAAACAAACCAATCGTAATCCACCCCCCAACCCTCTCCTGCCGGCAGAGATGCACGCTCTCCGCTTTTTATTGTAAACTGTAGTTTGTCTTTGTTGGGAAGAGATGCTCTCTGTGCCCTTTCCAACCTGGAGACCCATAAATACTGAGAACTTTAGAAAACATCAACAACAACAACAATAACGAAACAGTATGGTGGAATTCTTAGGAGCATGGCACCTGTCCCTGCAATCTGTCACAAGGGATGGAAGGTGGAGAGAGAGGAGCCCAGATTGTGGTCAAATGGTTGAGAATGGGTACCATGCAGGGTTCAGGAGAACCATTCTCTCGCAAGCTGCCTTCTTTTCCCTGTGTCTTGAGCAGGAGGAGAAAGATCTGTATTTATTTCTGGTGGCATCAACAGTTCATCATCTCTGGGGTCTCTAATTTTTTCTATTTCTGGTAAGGAACTGAGAGATGCATTTAAGAGTTGGTGATGTCTTTGATAACAGATACCCTGGAAGAAACGTGCTTGTTCATGTGCATGATAGGGTCACTTATTACACAAAAAGTCACCTGCTTTCCTCTCTTCCCCCTTTCGCCCTCCCTTCAGCCCCCCTCTGTGGAAAATAAACAGTGTCATAATGATTCTGGTAAATAGAATTCTTTTTAAAACCACCTGATAATGAGGAGACATTCTGAGAAGACCCTAGAATTTAGTTAGTGTGGGTGTGTGAAAAAGAAAGACAGTTTTAGAAAGGGTTTAAAAAAATGTATAGAAGCAATCAGAAGGTGAGAAGATTTTTAGGAGTTAAGCATATTTTGATTCATTCAGATTGTATCCTGCCCCTGTGCTTGTTGCTATTGTTGTTATTTTCTTTGGTTGGCCTCTGTGATATAGAGTGAAACAGAAAAGGAAGAGTCCTTTAGTTATTTTCATAGATTATGTCAGAGAAGTTTTTGGATAAAACATTGGCAGTATTATGTGTCCATAGGTTTGGGGAGAACTCGGATTAATTCTCAGGGGAACAAGCAACATTTTCCAAACTTCTTGGGGTTTTTCTCCTCTTGTGTTTATTTCAGGATTTCTTTTTATTTATTCTACAAAGTGTCCTTTGTCCTTGAGAAGGTTGAATAGATGTCTTTCAAAAGTTATCAGAGACCTGTCTGATAAATCGGAGGAGAGATTAGGAACATCTGAGTTATTTTCTAAGATGGGTTAATGAAGAGACGAAGATTTGCATTTTCCTTTAAAGACCTAATGAGCCCGAGTGAAACCGAGGAGGGAGTCGGCTCCTTGCCTGCCACGTTGTGATCTCCCAGAAAGCAAAAAGGAAAATTTCATATGCATCACAGTCCAAGCTGCAGGTTACTCAGAACATGTTAACTGTGGGAGAGCAAGTGTGGAATCACTGGCCTTTCACGACTAAAAATGGAGACTAACAATCTTGTACAACGTCCTCAGAATGTTTGTGAGCACGGAGACATTTATCACCATAAACAGCCCCTTAACGGGAAAGAACTGTTTTGTTAATAGTCAGAAAAGAAAAGATTACTCTCTAAACTGGAAGAAAGTACATTTATATTTTCAACTCTACTCAACAGAGATTAAGAGGCTTTTTCTTTACTGCATTAAAAAAAAAAAAAAAAAAAGCGCCTGGCATCACAATGCTGTAAAAGGAGGGAGCCGCCTCACTTTGGAAATGGTTTGTGAATTTGAGGTCCTTAGAAATACCACCTTGCGTTTGGAAGTGTGACTAGAGTTGGGAAAAGGATGAGAGTGCGGGGAAGGCTTGCCTGTCTTCTGGCGTTTGGAACATTTCTCCGATGGGGAAGAAATCTAGATGCTTCTTTCTCTTCCTTCCCTTCTGCAAGCCCAAGGCCGAGCTCCATCCTCCCCTTGCCCTGGAAGGGGACGGGCAGGTGTGTGGGGCAGCCAGGGAAGCTCTGAAAAGCTCTATAAGCCCTTCTTACTAAGCCAGGAGCTGTTATTTGCATCACCATTTCTGGCAATTCTGTTGTAACTTTTAAATTGTATTGATTTGATACCAATTTACCAAAAAGACTTCCTACTCATAAAAAATGTTTATGAGCTGTATTGTACTTTATAGCTGATGTGAAAATCAAAGAACATACAGTGTCGAATGTAATGAAAGGTTGTTCTTTCCTAGTCTCTACAGTTTTTAAAGACTTGAGGTGAAATTTACATAGCATAAAGTTAACCATTCTGAAGAGTACCATTCAGTGGGATTCAGTACATGCACAAGGTTGTGTCTAAAGCCAATTTTTTCAGATATAATTTCAGTTGCAGAATCACTGACAAGTCTTTGTAGGACAGTTATTAAATACTAATATTCATCCAAGCAGATTTATCAAGCAGATTGTTACAAGAGTAGCGGTAGGCTAAGCTCTGGGGGTCATAAGGATAAAACAAAGACTGTCATGTGCTCAAGAATTTGTTTTTCTTTTCTGTCTAACTAGGAAAGGCAAAACGTGTTAAAGCTAAAGGCATCAACCACTTTATAGTCAAGGGCTATTTATTGAATGTACTGATAAATATTATTCAGCCCCATAGGGTCTTATCATCCTAAAACATCATGGTATTTCTAAACATTTCTCAGCAACAATAGCCAGTATAATTAGACTACAAAGCCTTGAGAATATTTACTGCAGTATTTTTCTCAGAGTGATTTTATTTTCCCTGACATATTCCAAAGTTTTCAAAACTTGTAAGAAGTGAGTTGGACTTTGTTCAACATGTTTGCTTTGATGGGCATTTACTTTGTTTACTTTGAAAAGGTCTATTATTTCAATGTGAAAATTTCTGTGGCGCTGTTTGGCAAATTTCAGCATATGTGGCTGTAGACGAGTAGGGGGAGGCTCCAAGGGGATATAAAGTTGCTTAGCTTTGCTGGAAAACCCATGCATGTTTCTCAAGGAACTTTAAGGCAAATGGCTCAGCTATCAGATGGGTAATAATAAAGGGGCTGAAACCATGAACGTGTTTAGTCTAAGCTAGACTTAAAAAATTAAAGTCGTGTAGTGTAGAAAAAAGTGTGATCTGTTAAATATTTATCTTTTTCTTGAAAAGTATCCATCCTTCACACAAAATCTGAATTTTATGATGACGACGACGATGGTGGTGGTGGTAGTTTTGAGATCAGGGAGCTGGCGCAGGGGAAATGTGACAAAGAACTTGTCTCATCATGGTTCGTTTATACAGCTTTGTGTGATCAATTAGTGCAAGGTCTTCCTTGGCTGTAGAATATAGGGGAAAACAGCAAATCAACAAATATGTATTGATTTCCCTTTCAGCAAAGGTTCTGCATAGCTTCATTTGGGGAAGAAAGACACAGTCAAAAGAGCTTGATTCCCAAGGTATCAAGGTTCTGATCCCAGCTCTGCCACTTTCTAGCTGGGTGGCTTTTGGCAAATTACCGATCTGCTCTGAGCCTCAATTTCCTCATCTGTAAGGACAAAAATAGCTCCCTTGCTCCATCCCCTGTGAGGATTAGCAGTTGTATGTTGCTAAATCACATCCCCTGTGCTCAATAAATCGATAATTGCTAAGGCAAATACGCACGTCAGTTCTGCTTGCCATGCCTTTTAACCAGAGAACAAAGTAGGACATTCAACCAGGGCAAACAAAGTACCTTTTGGTGTGAGTTTTGCAAATCACAAAACATCAGAATTAATTTATTATAGTGTTATGACTTCTGGGGAGATAATTTTAAAAGGTATCCATGGAGAAATGGAGGCTTCAGAATTAGTATTTTGAATGAGAATGTCTAGAATCTATAGCTTTGACTGTTGAATACCATCTCTTGCTGCTTCTGAAAGCTCACAAATAACACCTGAAAAATTATTTCAATTTGCCATCAGCCTGGAACCATCAATTTATACCTGAAATGTGTCAAAATGTTGGGTATTTCTATAATGATAAAAAATGATTGGAATTGCCATGTTTAATTAAAATGTTAATCCACTGTCATTTTACATGATCTCTATTTATAGATAATTTTCTATTTGCTGTTAGAATGTTTTATTATGAAATGAAAACTTTGCTGTTAGGCCAGTGCCTGGCAGGAATTAGAGCACGGTGATCCTTCATCAGGACAGTGTTCCTCAGAGGCTGAAGGAGTGACCACTGGCAAGTCAGAAAGGTCACTCTGTCTCTAAAACCCTCCTCAGCCGGTTCCCAGATGTTCAAATCTTTTAACAGTACATATGGCTGCAATGCAAATGTTTTTGGAAAAAAGAACCCCAATGTTTGAATTCATAAAAGGGTATAAAATGTCTGATACCATAGTCCTTTCCTGGGAATGAGGTTGAGAAGCTTGAGGGTTGGGAAGAACAAAATCTATCTGCAGAATTTATAATTTTGCTGAAATTGACTCTGAATCCAAGGAAAATTGCTTTTTGCACATGTGTGCGTGTGTGTGTGTGTGTGTGTGTGTGTGTGTGTGTGTAGCCTAAAACTTTGCCTGTAAGGAACTAATATCTCTCCTTTCTTGCCCAGGGGATGGGTACAAAAGCAGAGTCCAGGCTCTGTATGCTGGGTCCTTGAAAAAGACTTGGGATAATGACAAGGGTCCCTGCCTCACGTGGCCACCATCTGAGATTTACATTCAGCCCAACCTACCTGGGTTGCTATCCCATCCACCTTCCCAGGTGACTCTTCCAGAACTAGGGGGATGTTTCCTTTGCTCTCCCCCCTTCCCTCTATCTCCAAGCATGGGCTCTAACCCCTTCCCCACCCCCAGCCATGGGGAGCTGCCCTGCTGAGTCCTTCAGCTGATTCACTTCCTCTTATGATTTGGACGCTCTCTCCCAACCCAGTGCTTCCTGGGGTGCTGGCCCCAGGAAGGATGGCTTCCACCCACTCCCACCCAGCTCTGTGCCCCACATTGCTTGGTGCATCAGCAGCACTCTCTCCCCTGGCCCTGCCCTTGTAGCACTTGGCCTGTCCTCCTGCCTACAGGTTTCTCCTTCATCTCCCCCAGCCAAATCCTACTTAACTCCACCCCCTCTCTGATGCCTTCTTTGAATGGTCCAGCCTTCTCTGTATCAATTATTTTTTCCAAAATTTTGGCTAAAATGCATGACACAAAATTTGCTATTTTTATAGTTTAGTGGGGTTAGGTGCATTGACAATGTTGTACAACTGTCACTGCTATCTATCTCCAACACTTTTTCATTATCTCAAACAGAAACCTTATACCCTCCCTGCAGCCCCCTGTCACTTCTAATCTGCTCTCTGTCTATAAATCTCTCTATTCTGGCTACCTCAGAGCAGTGAAATCATAAGATATTTGTACTTTTGTGCCTGACATACTTTGCTTGGCGTGATGTCTTCAAGGTTTTTGCATGTTATAGCATAAGTCAAAATTTCATTCCTTTATAAGGCTTAATCATAGTCCATTGTATGTATACACCACATGTTGTTCATCCATTTTGTGATGGGACATTTGGGTCATTTCTACCTTTTTCTTTTTTTGAGGCAGAGCCTCAAGCTGTCACCCTGGATAGAGTGCCATGGCATTACAGCTCACAGCAACCTCCAATTCCTGGGCTCAAGCGAGTCTCCTGCCTCTGCCTCCCAAGTAGCTGGGACTACAGGCGCCCGCCACA